>PVJA010007779.1:0-67119 GCA_004027025.1 Myocastor coypus
TCCTCCGCCGCCGCCGCCGCCGCCGCCGCCGCCGCCGCCAGCGCCGTCTGGCCCCTTGGCTTAGCAAATGCCGCCCCCTAGAGGCGTTTCCCTGGAAATGCGCAGGCAGCTCGGGTCGCTTGCATCTTGAAGCCGGCGAGTCTGTTTTCCAAAAGTGAAAATGAACCCTGCGCGGGTGGGGTGTGGGGCGGCTGCCGGGCCACCACACTCGCACGGAAGCCCGGAGCACGGCTCTGAGCATATGCCTGCCCCACAACAGTCGCCTTAAGGCTACAAATGAACTGGTAAGCTGTGGCAAGTGGGTGAATTCACAGGTGGAGGAGCTGCGAAACCCAGGGGGACAGCAGGCACGGAGGAGCCCTGTGCCACTGTTTACATTAGCAGAAGAGGCGTTAGGTGTGGTAGAGAACAGCTAAGCTATTAACAGAGTAATACATGGCGCGAGTAGTTTAAGCAGCCAGTAGAAGGCTCTAAGTTGCCATCTTCTTACCTCAGCCTCCCGAGTAGCTGGGATTTCAGGCGTCAGTCACCGCCCCCAGCCTGGGTCTGTCCTCCCAAGCCCCTCGCAGAACCCATTGCCTGTGTCCCTGAAGCCCTGGGGTGTGGGGAAGTGGACACCTTGGTGGTGGCTATGATCTTGACCCGGGCTTTTCTGGAGGATGCGCCAGCCACGGACTTGGGGAACTGGAGAGCGGACGGCACAGTTAGATTCTTGCCTGGGACTGGAAGAGAATCGTCTCAGGGTTGAGACCAAAGCCCTACCGATGGCTTTTGGAGATAGCACCTTTATACATGGATCTTAAAATCACATGATCACTCCCCAGTTTGTATATGTACAGCACGAGTAAGGAAAAAATAGTCTAATGACAAATACATTTTGTCAGGTATCCAGACAAGTATAAACAGTGGCACAGCCAGGCATGGTGGTGCATACCTGTCATCCTAGCTCTCTGGGAGGCTGAGGCAGGAGGATTGCAAGACGGAGCCCAGCCTCGGCAACTTAGAAAAAAATTTTTTTTTCAGAGACAAGGTCTTGCTACACAGCTTGGATTCCTAGTGATCTTCTTGTCTCAGCCTCCCAGTGCTGGGATTATAGGCGTGTGCTTTCATGCCCGGTTTCAGGGCTAGCATGGCGTGCGCGTGCCTGGGGTTCTGGGACCAGCACAGCATGTAGCAGCAGGGATTGCACCTGGGTCCTTGCACTTGCCTGTTGCTTAGACCATCGAGCTACCTCCCAGCCCTCAGAAACAGCAACAACAACACTTCTGGATATGTAGGCCAATGTAAGAAGGCCTTGGATTCAGTCTCCAGTATTTTCCCACAAAATATTGCATAACTTCTATTTTTTTAAATTTTATTTTATTTTCTAGCACTCTTTGTTCTGAGACAGGGTCTCATTCTGTACTTAAAGTCTTGAACTTGTGGCATTCTCCTGCCTCAGCCTCCTGAGTGCTAGGATGACAGGCCTGTGTGCCCAGCAAATCCCTAGGTTTCTTTGTTCGTTTATTTATTTATTTATTTATTTATTTATTTTTGTGGTACTTGGGATTCAACTCAGGACCTTGTGCTTGCCAGGCAAGAGCTTATTTTACTAAGCTGTCTTCCTGACCCAGATCCCTAGTGTTTTTTTTTTTTTTTTTTTTTGGTCTTTTTGAGGCAAGATCTCGCTATGCAGTTCAGGCTGGCCTTGAGCTCACTTTTGGTAGCCCAGGCTGGTCTCGAATTCACACCCATCCTCCTGCCTCACCCTCCCAACCGCTGGCACTACAGGTGTGTGTCACCATGACCTGGCAGATCCCTAGTTTTGGAAAAAACAAAGACAGAAACAAGAAAACAAACCCTGGGCCGGGCCCGGCTTCTAAATCTCCGGGCTCCAGAAGCCCGTGCTCCACTGCCCCTCAGCTGTCTGTGGAGCCGTCAGGCAGTGGGCCCCGTGTGATACCCAAGTCCTCTGCTTGCATTCCCTGCAGGCGGTACTGACATCATCTCCTGCTTCATGGGCCAGAACACGTCGGTCCCCGTGTACAAGGGCGAGATCCAGGCCCGGAACCTGGCCATGGCCGTGGAGGCGTGGAATGAGGAAGGTGACGGCTCCTATTACTTCCTGGTGGCACAGGGCAGGCCCCCTTCCCCCAGCTTGGCTTTGTCCCCTGCCTCAGGCCATGGGTGGGGTGGGCAGGAGGTGCAGCCCACCATGGGATACCCTTCTCCTTGGCCAGGGCCCAGCAGCGGCGGTGTGGCCGTCACTTTCACCAGTGCAGGGCTCTTGCTGTTGAGAGCAGAGCCTGTTTGTGTCCCCGCCCAAGTCTTCATTCCTCTTGGGTCTGGTTAGGCACGTGCTCCAGGGGAGGGGAGAGGGGCGCCGATGAGCGGCCTGCGTGAGCTGTCCGGACGGCGGGGCCTTGGTGCTCCGAGCTCTCCTGAACTCCCACGGGTCTCAGGGTGCGGTGCTGGGGCGATGGGCGAGGTGCTTGCAGCAACACAAAGGCGGCAAGCGTGCACCATGCGCACCCCAAGATGTGCCCGGGGAGCACTGGGGACAGAGGGAGCTCAGGTCACCTGTGTGGAGGTCAAGCGCGAGGAGCGTGGTGCCGCGTCTGTGTGCGGGACCCCGTGGGCCTGAGTCTTAGGGAGGAGGGCTGGGACCGGGAAGAGGTGCTGACCTCCGCTTCTCCAGCCAGGCCAGGCAGTGTGGGGCGAGAGCGGCGAGCTGGTGTGCACGCGGCCGGTGCCCTGCCAGCCCACGCACTTCTGGAACGATGAGAATGGCATCAAGTACTACAAGGCGTACTTCTCCAAGTTCCCCGGTAGGTGGCGCCAGGCCCCACCACGTTGGTCCGTACCGCCCAAGGTGCCTAGGAGGCTGCTGCCTGAGATCTGGTTCTGCCGCAGGCCTAGGCTTAGGGGTCCCTTCCTGTCTACCTTGTGCCCCAGGCTCGTGCAGGGACGTTAGCAGCTGGGCCTCCCGTGGGTAGGTTGACCCAGCCTGAGCCCTTGGTGGGGCCCTGCCCCGCCGGAGCCTTTGTTAGAGCTCTGCTTCTGCCTCCTCCTTGCAAGGGGCCGTGTCCCGCCTTCTTGTGGCTCTAGGACCGAGATTTAGGAGTCTGTGTCCCAGAGTCATTTGGCGAGGCGCAGGTGCTGTGGCTTTGCATAAGCCACTTGGGCAGAATCCGAAAGTGCCAGTGGACAGTGGCGGGGAGTCCCCTCTGCCTTCCCGCTTCTCTGTGGACCCTCACAGGTGGCTGTGCCACTCGAAGACTACTTTGTGTGCTGTGGGGTCTCCGAGCCCTAGTTAGGGTCCCCCCACTCCACGGCGAGGTGGCAGCAGCAGAGAGCCCTGGCCCAGCCAGAGGACTAGGCTTCACGGGAGGAGAGGACAGCTGAAGAATGCACCCTTTCAGGCACTTTTTTTTTTTCAGTCACTTGGCCACGCACAAGGGCCATCGCTTGTGGCTTGTCAGGTGTCTTGCAAGGCTTTCAGTGAATGAGGGCCAGCACATTGTGGAGCAGGCGCTGTGCTTGTGACTAGTTAGTGCAGACATAGTAGCTGAGGGGGCCTGAGAGATAGCTCACAGGCAGAAGCATCTACCTGGCAAGTGCACGGACCCGAGTTCAATCCCTGGCTCCATATGCCGCACGGTCTCTGCCCTGGGTGTGGGTGGTGTTACTGCATGCCTGTGATCCCAGCGCTCAGGAGATTAAGCCAGGAGGATCTCTCCCGAGTCCTCTGTGAGTTCGAGACCAGCCTGGGGCTACAAAAGTGAGCACAAGGCCATCCCGAACTACAGGGTGAGACCCTGTCTCAGAAAAAGACAAAAGTTAGGTTTGTTTAGTGTTTTCCCTCTAGATTGCAGGAGCCCGTGGGACCACCTGGATCCTTGGTGGTGGCAGGTGACGTAGCTCCATGCTGGCGTTTTCCACCTGTGGCAGGCTAGGGCAGGGAGGCCCCGGTGCCCCTTTGGTGTGGGTGAGGCGAGCCCAGTCTCCGGCCGTGTCCTGTCCCCGCCCTCCACCCCCTGGGTCACCTGCTAGCCTGCCGAGTCCCCAGGGCTGGGGCTGCCGCTCGGCCTGCCCTGCTCCAGGGGCCTTGCCGCCCCCGCCCCGCCGCTGCTGCAGGCCTTGCCAGCGCCCTTGCTGACTGCCAGCACCCTGCAATGTGTGCCGGCCACAGCGGTCACCAGCCAGCCTGTCGGAGCGTCTGTGCGGGCAGCACCTGTCTTCCCTGCACCAGTGAGGTGACCGCAGTGGCCTCTTGCAGGTGTCTGGGCACATGGTGACTACTGCCGGATCAACCCCAAGACGGGCGGCGTCACCATGCTGGGTCGCAGGTGAGCTCACCGTGGCGGCTTCCCTTGGGCAGGTGTGGCGGGAGCTTCCTGTCTTCCCAGTGCCTGCTTGTTCCTGCTGGGGTCCCTGGGGCCCCTTCCTGGCCTGTCCCCAGCCCTGCATCCGCGTCCTCCTGCCCTGGTGCTCTGGTCTCTGCTTACATACCCCGGCCAGCGCTGTTCCCCTGCTGTCCCTGCTGGCGCTGTCCTCTGTGCCCCTCCCAGTTCCCTGCCCTGCCCCGCTGTGGTGGGTGGTGGGCCGAGGCTAGAGCAGAGGCGCAGTGCCTGTCGGTCTCTAGATGAGGGCTCTGCCCGAGACCTTGTCCCCACCAGCTGCTGGTGTGAGGCTGCTCCTGTTTGTGGTGCTAGGTGACGCAGAGGGGACCGGGGACCCTGCTGTCGGGGTTGGGTCTGGCTGGGGGTAGAGTGTGGCGAGGGTGTGACCCCCCAGTGGGCGTGGCCACCGCGAGGAAGGGGGCAGGGACTTGGCTCCGCTGCTCATGCCCTGTCTCTCGCTCAGCGACGGCACGCTCAACCCCAATGGAGTGCGCTTCGGCAGCTCGGAGATCTACAACATCGGTACGTGTCTCCTCTTCCCTTCCCTTCCGGTCCGTCCACTCCAGGCCCCTGTGTACACTGGCCGCAGCGCCCCTGCTCCCGAGTCTTGGGGGGAAGGCTGCTGGACCCCCGACCCCATCCTGCAGCGCGGCACCTCAGTGTGAGCTGGTGGGGTCTACGCTGCATGAGTGGAGAGGCAGAAGCACAGAGAGAGGTCGTGCGAGTGCTGAAGGCTGCCCAGCACCATGGGGGACGTGGGTTTAGGCTGCAGGCCCGTGGGTCTGGCCCTCCCCTGGGCCCACCTGGGTCAGTCCCTCCCTCTGTCCACAGGGCACCTGTCCCTTCTTACTTGTCACTAAGTCCAGCCTACAGGTGTCCTCTTGTCCAGGCCCACAGGAGCCTGTCAGCTCCAGGTGTCTCATGACCCTGTGCGCCCTCCTGTCCCACAGTGGAGGCCTTCGAGGAGGTGGGCGACAGCCTGTGTGTGCCGCAGTACAACAGGGATGGCGAGGAGCGGGTGGTCCTCTTCCTGAAGATGGCATCTGGCCACATCTTCGGGACTGACCTGGTCAAACGCATCAGCAACGCCATCCGCCTGGGGCTGTCTGCGCGCCACGTGCCCAGCCTCATCCTGGAGACGCGTGGCATCCCGGTACGCCTGGCATGGGGCGGGTTGGGGCTGTCCTTCCCTCTGTGACGCGGTGGTTCCTGGAGCAGCTTGTGTGGTTTGTGTCCCCGTTGCTAGGCAATGCTGCCACCCCCGCTCCCAAGGTGGCCGACCACTGCTGCCCGAGGCTTTGTGTCCTCCTGACTCTGCTGGAGAAGCGGAGCTGCGGCCCCCATGGCAGCAGCGTGGGGACGGCAGGGCTTGCTGTCCAGCCAGGGCCAGAGCGCAGGAGGCCCTGGGTCACAGCTCACAGAGCCCGGCCGGTGCTGCCTCTGTCTTTGCTGCCCACAGCGGGCCTGGGGCCCGGCAGGAGAGCGAGACCCTTCTGGTCCTGTCTGTAATGTAGGGAGGGAGCCCAAACCCTGCCATGCCCAGGAGGACACGGGGCACAGGCAGAATTGGGACACACACCTGTAGTCCTAGCACTTGGGAGGCTGAGGTAAGAGGGTCTCTGTGAGTTCAGGGCCAGCCTGGGCTACCTAGAAAGACAGTGTCCAAGAGAAACAAAAGCTGGGGGACTTGGGAGCGGGATTGGGGGCTGTGGGGTATGGTCCTGTCATTGTCCTGGGTGCTGGGCCATGGTCTAGAGGAGCTTGGAGACCACAGCACTGGGGACTTTGCGTCCCAGGGAGAGGGCAGGTGGCTGAGCTGACTGGCCATCCCCAAAGACAGCTTAGGATCCTAAGTAGCTCCCACATTAGCTCTTTTTTTTTTTTTTTTTTTTTTCAGGGCTGGGATTTGAACTCAGGTCCTTGTGCTTGCCAGGCAAGTGCTTATTCTACTGAGCTATTTCCCTGGCCCAAGCTCAGTTGTTTAAATGAGTGAATTGTAATTACATCCCATGTGTGAGAAGCAGCACCGGTGCGAGGCACGCTCAGGGTCGCCAGGTGGCTGTGATGCTCCAGCCGCAGCCCCTGGGATGAGGGAGGCAGGGTTGGGGCCTTGGGCCACAGGGGCCATTTCAGGGGAGCCCCGAGGATTTGCTGAGGCTCCTGGGCTTGGGCCTGGGCTCCACCTGCAGGGTTTTGCATGTGGCCCTTGTCCTGTCACACAGCCTTGGGGCAGAGCGCCCACCGAATACGCAAACCAGGCCAGCACCTCCCTGAACTGCAGAGCCAGGCACTTCTGCTCGCTCATCCTGGTGAGGGGTTTGCCCAGAGCCCCTTCTTTGGGGTGCCTGCCGGGCTTAGCCTGTGCTCTGGATCCTGCACCCTGAGAAGGGTCCATGCTCTCATCCTGTGGTCCAGGACTGGGGCCCCACACTGAGCCTGAGCTGGACTCAGGCAGAGCCGCTCATCTGATGGCCCTTGTGGCACTGGGGGCCTTGGGGGTGCTGGCGAGCAGCAGGCACGGCTCGGCTCTGCTACAGAGCGGGTCCAGGCGTGAGCAGGCCGCTGTCAGTCCAGGCTCTCCATGTGTGTTCCTGGGGCCCATCCTGGCCCCTGCTGGCTGTCGTGGCTTGTGGCTGTCCAGCCGGCCCCCCGGGCACAGGGCAGTGACTGTGCTGAGCGTGGGGCTGTGGCCCTGGAGGTGTGAGCTGTGCTCCTGTCTTCACCCGCAGTACACGGTCAACGGCAAGAAGGTGGAGGTGGCGGTCAAAGAGATCCTGGCTGGGAAGGCGGTGGAGCACCGCGGGGCCTTCTCCAACCCCGAGACACTGGACCTGTATCGAGACATCCCCGAGCTGCAGGGCTTCTGAGGCCCCGGCTGCGCTCCTCGGAGCACAGTGTGGCTTCCGTGACCAAAGACTCCTGGCGCTTGGGAAGGAGCCCCGCTGCCTGGCCCTGGGCAGGGATGAGCCCGACCCTTGGAGACCCCAGGCATGTTTGTGTGTTTGGCTTCCATGCAGCCCTGCCCGCCGAGTGACAGTCTCTCTGCCAGACAAGTACTGGGCGTGGCCACCATACTGACTGGCGTACCTGGGACAGAGCCTTCTGCAAAGCGAGGTGGCCTTGGCCTGAGCCCCGTGTGCTGTCTCCTCTGAGAGGCTATGACCCGGCTCCTTGCCTCACTCCTTGCCAGCCCCTGGTCCATGCTCGGCTGGCCCTGGGGACGCCTGACGCCTCAGTGGCCCGTGTTACACTCCTGCTCGCTGCCGCCAGGGCGTTCCTGGATTTCGGCCTTTCTCAGGGTCCCAGCCACCAGGCTCTGCCTGGTGCAGCTGTTTCTGTGTTGATTTTGGGTCTGAGGCCTCGAAGCACTCCGTGACCTCCCGTGTCACACAGGGGCATGGTCCCTGCAGGGCCCCAGGCGTCATCAGCACTTTGCAGGGCCACATGGGGTTTGACCTCAGCTCGGCGTGTTCACGTCTCTCGGAAATCCTGGTGTTTGTTCTTAGGTTTTTAAAAATAGAGCAGAGCGAGATACCCTTTTGGACGGTTCCTTTGGATTACACTTGTCCGGGGAAAGTGCTATGAAGCGTTCTATGCAATAAACACCGTGTGCACAGGTGTGCGGGTGCAGCCTGCTTGTGGGGGAAGTGCGTTCTCGGTGGGGCCAGGGCTGCGTGTCTCGGGCAGGACCTGTCACCTACCATGTCAGTTTTCTGTGGCTGCTGTAACAAGGGGCCACGTGTGTTATGGCCTAAGGCAGCCTAAATTTAGTATGGCCCCCGAGGCCCTAGTCCTGTGCGGCCTGGCTGAGTTGAAGTCAGGGTGTCTGCAGTGCTGGCTGCTTCCGGCGGCTCTGGGGAGAGTCCTCTTTCCTTGCTATTTCCAAATTATAGAGGTGTCCATGGCTCTTCCTGTGTCTGTCTCCAGAGGGGCCGTGGAGTCCCCTCACACTGCACTGAGGACTCTGAGGTTCCCAGGAGGACTCTGGGGTTACATTGAGCCCCTGAGGGTGCCCCAGGTGGCACCCCCTGTCCCCAGCCAGTGCCCCCAAGCCTATGGCTGTTGGTAGACTAGGAAACCCCTCCCTTGGGTCTGCAAATGCCTGGCCCATGGTCTTGTGGGTTTCCGGGCCCTTCATGTCCCGCAGTGCCGGACTGGGGGAGTCACCCACAGACCTTAGGGGTGAGGCTGGTGGCCGTAACAGACACCCGAAATCTGGCACCTGGCTATTAGTTCCCCTTTCAAAGTAGGGTGGTGTCTGGGTGGAGGGTGTCCCTAGGACCTGGCTTCCTTCATGCCTTGTGAAGGTCTCCATCTTCGAGTTGGGCTGGGCTGGTCCCCCGCTGATGTCCCCTGGGCCACAGCTGTCCTAGCAGCACTTGAGTGGGGGGTGCCGGGGAGGGTGTGTGAGTCGGCATGTGTACATGAGTGTGCAAGCTCTGACTGTGTGTGTGTAAGCTTCCTTGCCCCTGGGATAAGGAGGAGAGGGGGAGTGGGCTCAGTGCGTGGTGGTCTGGCTCCAAGCAGGAGTGTGGGTGGGAAAAGCTGTGTCATCCGTGGTAACCAGAACAGAAGGGGAGGGGAGGGGCCGGGCAGGGGCGGGGCCGGGAAGAGGAGGAGCCAGGAAGGGGCGGGGCCGGGAAGGGGCTGGGCGGGGCCTGCCGCCCCAGAGGCAGGCGGGCCTTCCGAGCTCCCTGACTGACCTCACAGTGCGGCTGGAACTCAGCCGCGGATGCCGCCTTACCTGCCCAGTGGGCTCGGGGCCGAGGCCGTCAGGAGCTGGAGTCTGTTGTCCCCGGTTCCTTCCTTCCTGCGCTGGCCGTGGACTGCGCCCCGTGAAGCTGTGAGCCAAGGTAGGCCTCTGCGGCAAGTCTGCTGTCAGTGACAGATGGCTGGCCACACCAGCCAGGTGGGGGTCCCTGGAGGGGGACGTACTGGCCTAGTACGTCAGACAACAGGGACTAGTGAGACAAGGCACTGCGGGGGGACGATGTGTCCTGAGGCCTGGTGGTGACAGTGGGACCGATGGGCAGCACTGCAGACGAGCTAGGCCTGGCGCTGCCCCGCCTCTCCTCGTGCCTCCGCTTCCCTTTTCCTCAGGGTGGACTGGGACAACTTGCCTTTTGTCCTCCTTGCTTATGTGGTGGCTGCCCTCAGACAGGACTGCCCGCCCCTGGTTCAGCCCCTGCCGCTATCCTGGAGGCCACCATCCTCAGGTCCCTGCAGAGCTGTCCCGGCCAGCCTCAGGTCCCACCTCTGGGCCTGTTTCTAGCAGTCCTCTTCCTGGGCAGCTCCTGAATGTTCAAATTGACTTCATTTATTTTATTTTTCTTGTTTCAGAACTTTTGTTTATTTATTTATTTTTTTATGGCCGGCTCAGCCTGCCCTGAGGGCAGGGCTGGCGCAGCATGTGGTGCCGGGGGATCGAACCTCGGTCCCTGCAGCCGCCCAAGCTTTCCTAAACAGGTGCTTTAGATCGCTGAGCCATCCTGCCAGGCCCCCAAATTGACTTAAAAAAAAAAAATCCCACCCTAGCAAACAAGATCATTCTCCACCTGCCACTTCCAAGTCCCGGCCACAGCCCATCCTTCATAATTAGTGGGTCAAGAATCAATCCTTCTGTCATGAAAACTTAATTGTAAGCTTCCCGCGATGGCTCTTTTCAGTGTCCCAGCACCCTGGCAAGGGGAGGGCTCCAGGGTGCTGTTTATACCTTAGTCAGCTTTTAACCCCAGCCTGACTCTGTCTTCACACTGGACTACTAGGAGGTGGAAATTTTGAAATTTTCGTAAGGAACAAGTCTTGGTGACTCTACTGGCCCCTCCTAGTGGGGCAGGAGACAGGGTCTGGCCATGTAGCCCAGGCTGTACTCAAACTCGTGGCAGTCCTCCTGCCTCAGCCTCCTGAGTGGTGGGATGACAGGCATGTGCCACCACACCCAGTGTAACAGGACTTGGCTGGGCTCCCTCGTCTGTGGTGGGGCTGCGGGGACCTGTGAAGTTTGTCACATAATTGCACTCATGTTCGAGCTGGCAAGGGCTTGTTGTAAATGGCCATGACGCAGTGTGACAGCTGCATTAGCCTGTGCTCCTCCTGGTTGACCTTGCAGATTGGATTCATGGAGGTCGGCTTGGTCACATTTTGTGCTTGCAATGTGGGGCAGGGCCCAGACAAGAAATATTGGGGTCCCTGGGTCTGGGCTGCTGCCTCAGCTCTCCCCACCCGCCTCCTCGCAGCGGGGGCCATGGCCTCGGGGCTGCAGCAGCCATTCTGTCAGGGCGCCAGCGCCTGCTTTAAGTCTGTCTGCAGACCCCAGGGTGACTTCAGACTGCAAGCTAGCCAGCCCCCCTGAGCTGGAGGCCCAGGAGCGGTGGCTGGGTTCTCAGGCCACTAGGGCATCTAGGTGGTGCCCCGGGCTGCAGGAAAGGAGGCCCGTCTTCCTGCATGCGGTGGCTCCCCGAGTTTGTACAGAAAACCTGGGGCTCTGGGGAGCGCATAGAGGAGCCAGAACCCTCCTGTGGAGCTGCTTGGGACAGCAAATGTGACGGAAGCCCTGTGTGGAGCAGTCTGGCGGCTGCTCCAGAGGCAAACATGAGAAACAGCAGCCTGACGCTGGCTCTGCGTCTGAAACAACTCAAGCTGTACTCAGCTGGCATGGTGGAGCACCCTGGAATCCCAGCACTTGGGAGGCTGAGGCAGGAGGATCCCTGTGAGGTTGAGGCCTACATTAAGTGAGTTCAAGGCCAGCTTGACTACCCAGGGAGACCCTGTCTCAAAAAAAAAAAAAAAAAGTGAGACGCTATATGGAGTGTACATGGTAGCAACTGTTCACGGTGACCACAGGTTAGAAACAGCTTGATGGTCGACAAAAGAATGGACAGACTCTGAGCTGACTGCACTGGGGAACGTTACAGAGCCATGAAAAGGAGTAAAGCTGGCACAGATTGGACTTTGGGAAGAAGACGGTGCTAGGTGACAGGTGCCAGCCACGAAAGGACAAAGTGGGTATGATCTCACTGATATGAAACACCAGGACAGGCAAACTGGAAGAGGCAGACCATACAAGGGTGACTGCGTAGGAGCAGACAGTTGGATGGGTGGAGTCTCCGCCCGGGCGGGAGGAAGTCCTGTGTGGTGTGCGCCACTGTGAATGCGCCCAGGGCTGCCGAGTGTACAGAGGACGCAGGTGGCACTTTTAGCACTGTACGTAGAGTTACTTTTTTTTTTTTTTTTTTTTTTTTGCCACACTCGCAGTCCCGCGCTGCAATGGTCTGTACTCAACTTCAGGCTCCGCTCGGCTGTTGGGTGCTGATATCATGGTGTGAGAGGTCCTGGCAGCGACACATCCCAAAACTGCCCAGAGGGATGTTGCTTCCCAAAAGGGGCAGGAACTGCAAAACACCCAGAGGAAGATGGACTCTTGGGATCAGGGCTCCTGCGGTCTACACAGACCGCCAAGGTGCTGCCCGGAGCTCTGCCGGCTGCAGAGCAGAGCGGGCAGGATCTGGCTGGGTCTGGCTCCCTGTGGTCACCAGATGTGACATCGGCTGCCAGGCTGAGTGCTCAGCGATGAGCATTCTCAGGCAGGGCCTTCAGCTGAAGAGCCGACCACGGAGCTGTTACCTGGGTGGTGATTGGAGGAGGAGGATCTGCTATTGGAGGGGGGAGTTGTTACCTGGGCGGTGATTGGAGGAGGAGGAGGAGGAGGATCTGCTACCTGCACTGTGATTGGAGGGGAGTTGTTACCTGGGCGGGGATTGGACAAGGAGATGTGACCTGCACTGTGATTGGAGAGGTAGTTGTTACCTGAGCGGGGATTGGAGGAAGAGATGTGACCTGGATGGTGATTGGAGGAGGGCTGGGACCTGGACTGCCTCTGTTCTCGGAACGAGAGAGAACTGCAGACCCCTCAGCATCTGCCCAGCTGTGAGCGCAGTCTTCAGGCCCTGCCAAATAGCTCAGCAGATGAAAGTACCTGCCAGCAGGTGCAGTGGCCGGGGATGCTGAGACGGCACTTGAGACTGGGTGCATGCTTGTAATCCCAGCTCTTGGGTGGGTGAAAATAGGAGGATCACTACGAGTGGGATCTGTGTAATGAGACCCTGTGGACCCTGTACTAAAATACTTAAAACAAAAAACAAAAAACAAAAAAACTTTTGAGTGCAGCCTTCACAAAGCGTCTGGGCTGCTTCCCCGGTGGTGTTCCAAGGCCCCGTGCTCAGCAGCTGTCTGTTTTACAGAGCCAGCGGCGGGCTGGGATCTCGACCTGAATGGTGGCGCTGGCCTGTCCCTGCCCTGGCTCTGCATGGCGCCAGGGAGGAGACCCAGCAAGAAGGGACAGTGCTGCCACCTTTACCGTTCACAGTTGAGGAAACTGAGGCACAGGGTTGGGTCTGGGCAGCCTCTGTTCTTCTGACCACTGCCTTCTGCTGCTGGGTCTGAACAACAATTATGTATAAAAGAACTGGCCAGGTGTGGTGATGTATGTCTGCGACCCCAGCATTCGGGAGGCTGAGGAAGGAGTATCGCCATGAGTTCAAGGCCAGCCTGGTTACACAGTGAGATCCCGGCTGAAAGAAAAAAGGAAAAAATTAACCTTGGTGGCTGGTGTGAGGAAAACGAGGGAGCAGGTCGCCGTGCGGGACGACCTCGACCACCTCTAGCAGAAGCCCTGCAGTCCGTGGGCTCCCTGGAATCTCTTCTCCTGCAGCTTTTTTTTTTTTTTTTTGTGGGACCAGGGTTCGAACTCACGACCTTGCACTTGCCCAGCAGGCACTTGTGCCTCGGAGCTATCTCCCCAGCCCCTCTCCTGCAGCTTTTAACAAGGAGCTTATCCAGTGACGCTTGCTTTCTCCTGCTTTTCGGGGTGCCGTGGAAATGTGATGTTGCGCTGTTGTTAAACAGATCCCAAGGCCGCGCTGCTACGGCCTGATGCGGGTGGTGCCGGCTCAGCTTGCCCTGGGGGTGGGGTGGGCGCAGCATGTGGTGCTGGGGATCGAACTGTGGTCCCTGCGATTGCTTACGTTTGCCTAAGCAGGTGTTTTAGACGGCTGAGCTATCTTGCTGGTGGGACGTCACTGCCTTTATCTCCTCCTGTGTGAAACAGATCTCTGTAGCCTCTTGGTGTTGGGAGATGATCATCCCACAGAGAGAGAGAGAGAGAGAGAGAAAGAGAGAGAGAGAGAGAGAGAGAGAGAGAGAGAGAGAGAGAGAGAGTGTGTCATTGTGACCACGTGATCCACCGGCGTCTGGCACTGTGCGTGGCTACTGTTTGTTGGCGAGATTCTCGGCTTGCAGAAGAATCAGAACCTTTCTTGGAAGTTGGAGGCTTTGCAGTCTCCATATGGGTACTTACTACTGCAGCGTGGCCGTAGCCTGAGTGTCCCCTGAGGTCCGTCACGACAGCCTGGCCCTGGGGCGGGGGGGGGGGGTGGTGGTGGTGGTGGTGGTGGTGGCACAGGTTCTCCTCCACCCCTCCCATCCTGAGTCCCAACCCGTTGCCTCACCTCTCTTCCCCGAAGTGTCCCTCTGCCCAGAGTTCTTCCTCAGGAGGCATCTGGCAGGCGCTGCTGGTGCCTGGTCCCTCCCTGCTGTGGGTGCAGATTGGAGCTGGAAGCCTGCTGTGTGGATTCTTTTTTTTTTTTTTTTTTTTAATAATTTTTTTAAAAATTTATTTTCTTGTTTCAGAACCTTTGTTTGTTTATCCACTCATTTTTATGGCCGGCTCAGCCCACCCAGAGAGCAGGGCTGGCGCAGCATGTGGTTCCTGGGGATCAAACTGTGGTCCCTGAAGCCGCTCAGGCGTTCCCAAGCAGGTGCTTTAGACCACTGAGCCATCCTGCCAGGCGGATTCTTAACAGTGATGAGAGGCGGTCAGAGCGTCTCTGGCAGGCATGCGGTGCTGGCCTGTAATTCCAGCCCTGTGGAGGCTGAGGCAGGAGGATCCACGGCGTGAACCTGCCTGGGTTAATATTATGATATTCTGTCTCAAACCAAAACAATGTCCTCTGCAAAGCAAAACTCCCACCTGGGTCAGCTCGAGGTCCCCTGTCAGAGGGGACTCGGTCACTGTGTGCCCACTGTCCCCTACTCAGCCAGAAGGCCTGCCAGCCTGATCGTGGTGCTCTCAGCCCAGGTCTGGCGTCTTTACAGGGCACACCACAAATCCACCAGCGAGGTGGCCTGAAAGCCACGCAGCCGTGCTTGGCCACCGGGCGTGGCACCACAGGCCCTCTGGGTGAGGGGGTGGCTGGGCTGGCACAGCCAGGCACACTCACAAGGAGACTCTGAGCTGCTGGAGGAGGTCGGGAGTGGCAGGTGTGTGCTTGACATGAGGGGAGGACTCCGGGGGCACCGAGAGCCATCTGTCTTCTACCCTGGTGATCCGTCTAAGACAGTGGCACCCCTGCCACGTTTAGTTCATGCTGTTGGCCCCAAATCAGGATGCGAGAGCAGTCAGGCTCTGGGAGCAGCAGGCCAGCAATGGCAGGTCTCTGGAGCCGGGGACAAGGCCAAGGAGCAGGCTGGGCCACCGTGGGCACCGACGGTGAGGCTGAGGTGGGACGCGGTGGGATGGTGGGGCTTGGGGGGAGGAGCTTGGGGGGAGGAGCTTGGGTGCCAGGACTGTGCCCCTTGAAGTATCTGGGACTGGGGCCTCTTGAGTCTTTCTCCTGCTCTTGCTCCAGATGTCACATGCTGCCCTTGAGCCCCTGGTCTCAGAGTGCCCAGAACCAGGAGCCAAGACAAACCTTCTGTCTCCCCGACCCAAACTCGGGTATTTTCTTACAGTAACGGGAAGCCAGCTGATACACCTGCAAATGATGCATAGTATACAGGCTGTGTCCCCTGTTCCAAGGCTATGAGGGGTCAGCACCCACCTGCTCTTGATGGAGCCGGGGCCCTACATACACACTATATGGGAGCCTCAAAAACACCACGCACTGCATAGCAAGACCCTGCCCCCCAAACATCTGTCTGTCTGTCTATCTATCAATCATCTATCTACTTACCTATCTAGTTCTTTCAGACAGGGTCTTGCTGTGTAGCCCAGGCTGGCCTTGAACTCACAGGGGTCCTGCCTCAGCCTCTGGATTCCAGAGATCTTGAGTGTTTACCAGCGTGCCAGGCTTTATCATGGGTTCTTGCTTTTCTTCCCCCCCTGTATGCTGGACTAGGAGTCAGAAAGCGCAGGTTTTAGTTTTCAGTCACAAATTCCCCTGGACAGCAATGCTGGGTAGCCTTTCTGGCCTCCCACTAAGAAGCATCCTTACTTGCAGACAACAGGCTACCTTACCATTCTGGCTTAATAAGGACTTTTTTTTTTTTTATGTTTTAAGAATTCTAGAAATAGTAATCTTTGGGTGGTGATGTAAGGGTCAAAAGGTTTTAGTCTCTTAGCTGCCTCCCTTTCACAAGATGGCTGCTGTGACTCCAGCCATCAAGACTATGCCTAAAGAGGAAATAGACCTGGCTCTGGGATCATGTAGGCAAAGATCTTCTCAAGTGATCTCAGGATTACTTCTGCTTCACAGCACAGAAGTGTGTCTCCAGAGGGTGTTTAGCTTTCTCACTGGGGAGACAGAGCAGGCAGGGAGAAGGATGCTGGGAATGAGTTCTGGGCCCTTCAGCATCCAGGGTGTGTGTGTGTGGACCCCTGGAGGGTCCCCAGGCTCCTGCTTCCGAGCCAGGCTGCATTTGCACGGTGAATGCCTCCCTTTGGAGGTGGAATGACATTAGAAGTCAGATGTTTGTCGTTATGCAAATGCACGTCTTGCTCTAGCTTAGGATTTCCATTTTTCTATGAATTATTCCTGTTCACGGCTTTCTTCCCTCCCCCTCTGGAAGAAATAAAAGCCAGCCCTGGCGGATCAGGGGAATTTTCCAATCATCCTGTCATGATTATGGATCGAGCCTCGTCCTTCCTGGGCCTGGAGCCATCGAGGCGGGGTCTGTGGGGCGCAGGCGCGAGCCCCGGGTAGGCCAGAGAGCGGCCACCCCGGAGACAGAGTCCTAGCACCGGCAACCTTGTGGGAAGGTGGAAGGCAGGACGACGCCAGCCACGCGGGGCTCCGGGGTGCTGGGATCGGGCAAGGGGCTTCGTGGCCCCTTAGTCTGCAGCCTCGTCGCCTTCTTGGCGGCTGTACCCTGGTGATCACAAGCTCTGCGTGAACGCTTCCTGACAGTCATGGCGCCTGCCTTTGATCTCGGCACTCTGCGAGGCTGAGGCAGGAGGATCGCAAGTTCTAGCCCAGCCTGGGTGTCAGAACGGGAAACAACCAGGGGTCACGAGTGCGGCCTAGGGCGAACACCCTGGCTTGGGCCTCAGGTGCTGAGGAGGCACGAATGGGGTTTTGGAGGACAAGGAGAGTCCAGGCCCAAGGGGTCCTTTCCAGCGACTTGGGGTCCCTGTGTTCCCTCGCTATAAACAGGGATGGCACACCTGGGCTGGTCGTGATGTCCCTGGGAGGCTTCAGGTACCTCCCAGGTGGCCTGGTCCTCCTTGCACCTGCGGCTCCGCCTTCTCAAGGTGTCCTAAATTAGCATAGACCAGCCCCTTGCACGCGGTGATTGGTCTAGGAATAGGCATGTGGACTCCCTGTAGCCAATGATGTCCCTTTCTTGCTGAAATGGCTCCTTGACCCTGCCCAGCGGCTGTGGGCTCAGTGTGTGAGCCCTAAATCTTTTTGTGGTTTTAGGTTTCAACACTGGGGATAGAAACCAGGGCCTCACGAGCGCTCAGCAGAGCCACCCATGCAGCACTTTTAGTTGTATTTTTAGACAGGGTGGCAAAAGGTGCCCTAGGCTGGCCTTGAAATTCGTCAATTCTGCCTCAGCTTCCCTAGCATCCGGGATTACAGGTGCCCGAGGCAGCAGCCCTCGGCTTCTGGCTTTCTGAGCCCCAAGGCCCTGCTCCTTGTAGGCGGCACGGTGTGATTGGAGGAACCGGTGGGCTGGCCGCTTGTCTGGGAAGCTCATAAGCTTGCGTGGGGTGGTCGTGGGGCAGCAACGCCTGCAATCCCCCCCAGCCGCCTTGCAAGGGCGGAGAATAAGTGGGATCAGCCAGGGAAACAGAAGCGTGCAGGCGGAGAGGGAGGGTGTGCCCCTCCTGGGCAGGTGTCCAGGTCTCACCCAAGAGCTGTGGATTGAAACAGATGGAAAAGCCCGGCGTGGGGTGCATGCCTGCTAGTCTGGCCCTTGGGAGGCTGAGGCAGAAGAGTCGCAAGTTCAGTCAGCCGGGGCATCTGAGTGACTTAATGAGCTTCTGCCTCAAAACTTTTAAGAAAAGGGTTAGTTAAATATTGCAAATTCAGTGATTTCACTAAATCTCCTCTCTGTCTCTGTTTCTGTGTGTGTGTGTGTGTGTGTGTGGTCTCTCTGTCTTTCGTCCTGCAAATTGAACCCAGGGCCCTGCTCATTCAGGGCTCAGCTCTCCACTGAGTCAGATCCCCAGCACCCCCTTTTTGAGTCACTGTATTGCTTCATAGCTCAGCCTGGCCTCGAACTCAGTATGGCAGGTTCTGCGCCCCACAGCTAAATCCCTGCCCCCGCTAACTCACTGTGGACACCAGGATGGCCTTGAATTCTCTGAGATCCTGTTGCCTCAGCCTCCCAGGCACAGCGCGCGCCACCGCCAGCTTCCTTTCCTGGGGCTCCCCTCCCCCGCACCCCGGGCACCACCGCCTGCGCAGCTCTGAGTCAGCTATGTGTTCCTGGGAGGGAGGCGACACCACGGAGCCAGGGCTCGGTAGAACGTCGGGTTTGGTTTGGGAAACAAAATACTGTTTTTATGCAAAGAACCTGGCCTCTGGTGGGCCAGGACGCGGGCGGCCGCCTGCTGTGGCCAACGCTGGCGGCATAAAGGCTAAGAGGTCCCTTAGCTTCGCCGCGAGGTGGCAGGTGGACCCTACAGAGACCTTCTCGGCAGGGTGGTCCTGCTGCAGTACCGCGTATGGCCACAAGGTGGCAATGTGGCCATTCGCACCGGCGACTCGGGCGCCGCGCCAGCGCTATACGGCCTGGGTTGGACAGGCTAGGGGAGCGGCCTGCGCTAGCCTGGCCCAATGATCCGCTCTCCCTCACTTAGAGAAGCGGGAGAGTTGAAGCGCTCCTGGCCTCAGTTTCCTCAGCTGCAAGCCAAGTTGGGGGTGGGCAGGTCTTGGGCTCTTCCACTCTTAGGGTCCTGCTGCAGGAGTGTGCTCAGCTGTGGGGTCTCTAGGGGCTGCTGCCAGCCCTTGGCTTCTCCAGAGCCCTGGAATCTGGGCAGGCTCAGAGGACCCCAGAATTCCCGCTGGAGCTCACGGCTCTGGAGCCCAGAGTGCACGCCGGTCTGAAGTCACACAGCCCAGGTGGGCAAAGCTGCCCTAGGCAGGACCTGATCGGAACAGCTGACAGCTGGGACAGGCAGGGAACAAGGCCCCTGGTGCCTGGGACCACCAGGGACCCAGGTCCTCGGGCTAGGGGCACAGGGATGGTCTCTGTCCCCACCCAGATCATTGCAGGTTCTTGCCCTCATCCAGGTGCGGCCTGGTGTGGCACTCTGCCCTCGCCGGGGCTTATGTTTCCTGCAGCCTCCTGACCGTGTGACAGACGGGTGGCCAGTGGCCAGCCCATCTCCTGGGAGAGACAGGGTCCGCAGCATCCTCCCAGCTGGGGACACAGCTACTGGGAAGCTCTGATGTCAGTCCGCTGGGGACCTGGTCAGGAACCTTGGTGGGGCCACGAAGGCTGTTCTGTCTGGAATTAACCTGGGTCAAAGCTGCCACTGCCGCCGCCAGGCCTGGGTCTCTCTTTTTTCCTGATAGGTAGGAGCTTCCTGCTAGGCCTTGCCCACCACTGTTGCCTGGGAGGTCACCTTTCGGCGCCAGGCTTGGGCCCAAGGAGGGGCACAGACACCGGGTGACGACAGCCCAAGGGATCTGGGTGGCAGTGTCCCTGGCGGACACCTCTAGGAGGACTCCTGTGTCCTGGGCTAGAGGCTCCCTAGGCCTTGTAGGTGGCTGCTGCAGTGACTCCCATTTCTCAGATGGGGAAAGTGAGGCATGGGCAGGGAGCGGAGCCTGAGCGAGGGTCTAGAGTCTTCCCTGGCCAGGTGTGCAGCTCCCTTGCTGTCCGTTGTAAACTCGGACCCATGTTTTCGTGGGAGACTGAGGCACTATTGGAAGGGCAGGGTGGGGGTCCTGGTCCCTCATCTGTGCTATGGTGGGGCACAAACTCAGAAGTTAAGGGTCACCTACTCCCACTCCTTCCGAGCCCAAACCTCCTATCTGGACCCCTGTGGCAGAGAACTGGGGTCTCCGCGGACCAGGGCCTTCGGGGATGCAGAGGCCCTCTCTGAGCAAGGGCTCAGGCTGTCTGTCCCTCACTATGTAAACATGCCTAGGATGCGCCGTCCTGCCTCAGCCTCCCGGCCGGCTGCACCCTGCCCAGCTCTGGGGCTCAGTTTCCCTCGGCTCAGATCCCGGGTCCCAGGGGCGCCCCCTCCTCTTCACCAGACCCCCGAACGGTGCCAACTGTGTCACTGGACCGCGGTCTGCGCCCCGAATCCCTCGCAGACGCCCCCTCTCCAGATGTCTCTGTCCTGCGCCTGATACCCTGCTTTTGGCTCTCACCCCTCGACCTTGGGGACGCGACCTCTCCGAGACCCCGTCTTGTAGCCCGCGCTCCGTGTACCCGGGCCTGCGCGCCTTCCCGGGCCCCAGAGTGGCTCTTCTCGCCCGCCGGCCCGCGCCCCTCCCCGTGCCCCTCCCTCGCTGCGTCCCCGCCCCGCGCCCCGCGCCCCGCGCCCGGCGCGGCGCTCAGTCTCCGCTCGCTCCGCTCGAGGGGCGGCCGCACGGGCGCGGTGGGACCGCTATGGGCCGGGCGCTGGGGTGCGGGGCAAGGGGCGGAGGGCGCGGGGGAGGCGCGGCGCGGGCGGAGTGCAGGGCAGCTGGCGAGGGCGCGCGGCACTGAGCCGGCCCGGCCGCCCCACACCCGGCCGCGCACGCCGAGCCCGGAGCGCGCAGAGGCGCCGCCGAGGAGGCGCCGCCCGCCCCGGCGCTGCGTCTGGAGCCACGGGGAGCGAGCCATGCCCGGCGCTCAGCCGTAGCCGCCGGGGCTTTTGAGGACCATGCCGCCCCCGGGCCGGGCGCCGCTGCTCCGGCTCCTGCTGGCTCTGACTGCGCTGCGCAGCTCAGGTAATGCGTCCCGGGCCCCGACCCCATCCCCGTCCCCGACCCCGCCACCTCCGCGTGCAAAGTTGGCTCCGCGGCGGGGCGGCTGCCACCTCCTCCAGTGCTGGGCGGCTTCTGTCTCGTGGACTTGGGCAGATCTGGGGCGACCCTGGGAGGCTGGAGACCCCTGGCGCGGGACCCCTCTGTCCAGCTCGAGAGCCTCCTCGCTCTCCCCATCCCTATATCCCTCGCGGATCCTTCCAGGGCGCTCGGGGTCAGCGGCTGGCGTGGGTGCGCGCAGGCGGGGGGTGCTGGAGGCGGCGATGGGGGCGCCCCAGGAGCCTCGTCTTCTTCCTGCCTCGCTGGGGCAGCCCCAGCCGCAGGTCGTAGTCCTGGGGTGGCCGAGCCGTGTGATCTCAGGACACCTGCGGGGCCTGGGGTTGACTCCATCCTGGCCCGAAGCCCCTCCCTGCGCTCCCTCACGCCCCCCTGTTGTCGCTGTCTTCAAAGGGACCTCTCCCCAAGTGGACCCTCTCCAAGCCCCCTGCCTGCCTCTCGGATATTGGACAGCCCGCTGCACCGGGACCCCAAGGTGGGTGGGATAGGGCATCGTGGCCAGGCAGCCGGGGCGCGCGGGGCCGCCTGAAACCCAGTGTCCAGAGCCATAGCCCGGGGCTGGGGAGCGGGTTCTCTGCCGCTGCGCGCCGCCGTCTCCAACACCTAGCGCGCAGGGACGGCAAAACAGGTATTTTCTGCTTCAGCGGGGCGAGTTGGGGAACCTTGGGGCGGCTCCGCGTTGGTTCCCGGGAAGCTCGCGTCCCCAGGGCAGGCGGTGTCTCCCCTTCCCCCACTAGGAGCAGGGGCGAACATCTTGGCGCTGAGAGGAGCCGAGAGTAGTCACGAGTATCGCCCCGGTGCGTTGGAGAGCTCGTCGCCCCAGACCCCTCGGAACCGGCCCGGTCTTTGGGGAGGAGGTAGTTCTTGCTTTCCAAAACCTCGTGTCCCTAACAAACAGACCACCCAGACGCGCAGATGCGGCAGAAAAACACAAACTTTTACTTTGCAGCCTGCCGGGCCCCCAAAGCTGCAGTTCGCAGTGAATCTGTGGCAGCTCCGTGGAAAAGTAAACGGCGTCTTCCTCGGTGCCGCTCCAGGAAGAGCCCCTGTGCGCGGGAGGTGACCCTCCGCGCCTGGCTTGGCCGTGGCGCCGCGGGCTTGGAGGCTGATCCAGCCGCCGGGCCCGGGAGCAGGCAAAGAGCGGTTTTGGTTGATTTGGCTTCGCCCGGTGGCGCCCCTGCGACAGGCTGCAAGGGCCGGCTGCCCTCTCTGGGTGGAACCTCGAAGCTGTTCCCAGCGTGCAAGGCCCTTCCGACTGGAATATTGCAGTTTTGGGGCTATGTTGTTTCCCCGGGGAGGGGATAGTGTTTCCCTGGAGGTGCTGAGCGGCTACTCTGGAGCTCTCTGGGGGAAACTGCCTGCCTTGATGCTTGTGCCAGACTCCGCTGATGTCCCCTCGCTGTCCCCAGCCCGTGGGCAGTGGCAGGTGGCTCTAGGGACCTGGTCTTGGGAAGGAAGGCAGGCTGCCTGCTGAGGCCTGAGCTGGGCCAGTTCCACCAGGGCAGAGACCCCGGGCAGGGCCGTGGAGATGTTTGCGTGCGAGGGCCCTGTGTGTGTCGCGCCAGTCCCCGCCGCCGGGAACATAAAGACGCGGCAGTTTGATCACTATATATAGCACTCGCTCCAAAGCCAGCCTGAAATTGCCGAAGGGTGCTTAGCTGCCTCCACTTGGTGGAGAAACCGGCGGCTCCAAGTGCGGCATCCTTCCGCGCTGGCGGGATTTGCCGGATAACTGTGGGTGTCCGTCCTCTGGGCACACAGTGCGGCTCGGGCTCCCGCCAAGGACTGCGACTTCACGGCTGAGGACGAGCGCGCTGCCCGCCCACCGCCTCACCCAGCCGCTGCCGCCTTTGCCCCTTTCCTGCGTGGGCAGTGCGCCGAGCGGAGCGTGGTGGGTGGACTTCTCCCAGCCTCCTGAGCACGGAGAATTTGCAAGTGAACTTGGTGAGAGCTGCACGGAGCCACCGGCTTAGGGACCCGCCGCCTATTCCAGCTGCTTCCTCCCTGGGGGGCTCTGCTGTGGTTTTGTTTCTGTGGGCCAAAACGGGCCTGCCCTAGTCACGCAGGGTCGGCGGGACCCGCGGCTGAAGCATGTCCCCACGCGGCACACAAGCCGAGCTTGCAGGTGGGGGGTGCTGTTCGGAGCCCAGGCCCGGCTGTGCCCGGCGTCCTGGCTTTCTCCGGGCAGCGGCGATCTGGAAGGGGCTTCGCCCGAGTGTGGCGCTGCTCCTCCCAGAGGTGGCTGGGGAGAGGGTGGCTGCTGGTATGCAAATGCTGTCACCGCTGTGATTTAATGGTGGCCCAGTGGAGATTCCCAGAGTAAATCACTCCCTGCCCTGCCTCCCACCGGATGCAGAGGCCTGGGAGATGTGGGCTTCGGCCTGGCTCACAGGAGACACAAAGAGCCCCTGGGTGCTGCGGTCCCGGAGGGTGGTCTCTGGGGTGCTGGCCTATGGGGCAGCAGGTGGCTCCTTTGGGTAGGACGGAGGGGCCTGTTTCCCTTTAAGCAAATGAACCGTCACCCCAGAGTGGGGCAGGGATGAGGGATGAGGCCGGCGATGGGGCTGCAGCTTTCTGAGGAGCAGGAGGGCCGCCTGGATCTGAGCCATTGGCAGGTGGGAGGATGGGGACACGGGCCTGCTGGCAGGCTGGGGCCGTCTGTCCAGCTCTGAGCAGGACCTGGGGACCTTGCTGGAAAAGGGCCTCACTGTGCAGCTCTCACGGGCGGCCACTCCTGCGAGCCCAAGGTCACGAGGATGGGACCAGTGTGGCCGGGACATGCAGCGCCTGGCACCACGGGGTCCAGCTCGGATGGGGCTGCCCTCTGGACCTGCATCGGACAGGTGAGGCTGCATTATTAGTGTTTGCCTGGCCACTCAGGTCAGGACTGCAGCCACTCCCACCTGGGAGGCTCTCAGCAGCGAGGGGCGGGTGGGCCGGCGGGATCAGCCTTCTCTGAGGGCCCAGCAGCTCTGTGGCCTGGGGAGGCCTGCCCACCACTGTGACAAAGGTCCATGTGACAGGATGGGGCCCCTAAGTGAGCAGGCGAAGAGGAGGCCATTCCAGTCCTGCGCCCTCGCCCCTGAGGGACAGGAGTGAAACAGCCAAACCGGGTGGCTTGGCTGCTGGCTGCTGCTTCTGTCCTGGTTTCTTTTCAGGTGCTGGCTCTTACTGTTTCATTTTTATTTTCTGTGGCACTGGGGTTCCAGCCTATGGCCTTCACACCGAGCTATGCTTCCAGCCCTTTTTTGTTTTGAGATAGGGTCTCAATGAAGTGGCTAAGTTGCCCAGGCTGGGCTTGAACTCGGCTTCCTCCTGTTTCGGCCTCCCAGAGGGAGGACAAGTATGCACCACCTCACCAGACACCGCCGCGTCTGGCTTCGAGATACGGAGTTTTGAAGGAGATTTATTTGCTTTGGTTACTTACTTGGAGTCCAAAGATGAAGTCTTCAAGGGAGGGGAGACTGGTGTCTTGTGTAGGAAACGTTTTGGGGGAGCCCTCCTCGCCCTGACCCTGGCCTGCTGGCCCCAAAGGAACTAAGCAACTGAAGACTGTCAGTGTCACAGCCCAGGTGCCAGGTGCTCTGAAAGAGTCAGCCTGGTCCCTTGACCTCGCTGGACTCAGTTTCCCCATCTGTAAACCAGGCCCTGAAACTCTCCCCTGCAGAGAGCAGGGTGCAGGGACAGTGTCCCTGTCACTTCCTACTTCTGGTTCTTCTCTGGGCTCCCTGGCAGCTGCTGGGGCTGAGGGCAGGATGTGTCCCGAGGGCACACTGAGGCCCAGAGAGACCCGGGGGTGGGGTGTCACAGGCCACAGTGGCAGGGCGGGGTATCCTCCCCACAGCACCTGTCCTCTGTGCTGCTGGGGCCTTCTGGTCCCCGAGCCTTGACTCAGTTTCCTGGGCCCTGGGCTTGAGAGATTCCATGACCTTGGGGCTTCAGGACTGTGCAGGCTGCCGGGAGGTGGGGTAGGGTGGACCCGAACAGCTGGCTCCTGGGCAGCCCTGGGAAACCCCCGTGCTCACTGGCTCCTCCCACTGGCGGCCATGGTCACTGGCTCCTCCCACTGGCGGCCATGCCTTGTGCTGCAGCCGAGTGGTGGCCATGCAGGAAGGCTTCTGGAGGACAGAGTTCTTTTCTCACCGGAAGAGGCCCAAGGAGCAGGAATGTGAGTCCTTACCCGGCGCTGTGCACAGTACCCGGCATGCCACTGCAGTCTCTGTGTCCTTCCAGTTATTCACGCACCCCTTCCTCCTTCCTTCCTTCCACAATTATATCAGTGAGCACCAGGCACTTAAGCCAGGTCCTGCGCCTCGGGAGGTGCATTGTCTGGGTGAGGACAGCGGTAATGGCCAGCTGCCGCTGTCTGCCCCTTGCCTGCCCCTGACCTGCCCCTGCCTGTTGTCTCACCTGCCAAGCCATCCATTCTTTGGAAGCTGGGGTGCCTCGAATTGCATTCTTCCTTGGAGACCAGCTCCCGGGCTAATCAATACCTGCTCCTCACACTCGGGCCCCAAAGGAGTCACATAAAGAAATCGACGGTGTCCACTTGGATCCTCTGTATTTTATTATCAGAGCAATGGAGTGTTGGCCCAGCTACCAGTGTTAACCCCAGTTAGCCCACTGGGGTCTCCGAGCTCCACAGTCCATGCCCAGGAAGGACAGTGAGGAAACTGTCCCTGCCTGTGGTGTCTGCATCCTGCGCCAGCTCCGCTGCACCTGGGGTCTGGTGAGGCTCTTTGTGTGGGACCGGGACAGCCATGGTGGCGCCTGGGGCCAGGCCAGTGGGCTTGAGGACTCTGGGCTCCTGAGGGACTCCCAGGCTTAATCCTGGGAGCCAGGATTGGGGGGCACTCTCAGCACACGGGGAGATCTGAGAGCCAAGGCTTAGATCCTGGGTCTTGCTGACCCAGTTTTCCTGCTTGGACAGTGGGTCCTGGCCCTGGCTCCTCTGGGTCCCCCTGGAGCCTTCTCTGGCTCACCCCACTTCTCACTAGTGGCCCCTACCAGCTGCCAGCAGATGGTGGCCATGGGAACGTGACATCACCACGGCCGAAGGGACCAGGGCTGGGCTGTGCTGCTCACCCCAGGGCGACACAGCTGGCGGGGAGTAAGCTTGGGGTGTGAACTGCACTGTCTCTACGATGTGTTAGGCCTGTGCACGTGGGTATGCGTGTGTGTATGTGTGTGTGTGTGTGTGTGTGTGTGTGTGTGCATGTGCACATGTGCCCTGGCTGACCCTGGCTCCTGACGCTCAGCTTGCATTTTCTGTGCCTTTTAAAACAGGCAGCAGTGAGCTGTGATCCGCAGACCACATTTGGCCCTCAACTTGTTTCTATCAATAAAGTTTTATTGGAATGCAGCCCTGGCTGTTTGTTCACATGCTGTCTGTGGCTGTGTGGCATAGCAACGGCAGAGCCCAGTGGTGGCAGATGGAGTCGGTGGCCCACAAAGTCCAGGCAAGCTCCTAGCCTTTGGCTTTCCTTTTTTTTTTTTGGTGGAGCTGAGGATTGAACTCAGGGCCTCACATGCTAGGCAAATGCTATATCACTGAGTTATCTCCCAGCCCATGCATACCCCACTCGATTCTTCGTCTCTCTGTCTTTTGTTTTTACTACTCAGACTTGTGCTCAAGGCCTCGCGCTTACCCTGCAGGCGCTGTGCCACTGAGCTCCGGCCCTGGCCCGTCCTTGGCCCTCTCAAGGATGGAGTCCACCTTGAATGGCCAGTCAGCATGCTCTGCAAATGCCTACAGCACTTTCACTGTGCCCAGGAACAAGATAGCCTTTCTAGTGTCACCCCCCTCCCCCCAACCCAACTCCCCAAGACCTATCCAGCTGGTCAGGATGGGGGAGAATTACCAATCGCAAATCTTTTGGTTAGAAAAACAAAACGTATGGATGGAAAGCCTGCCTCCCTCACCTCAGCAATGCTTTTGAACGTGTGGGCTTGGCAGTTACAGTAGCATTTATGTAACATTTTTAAAAATAGCAGCACATGTGTGTGCCGAGCTATTCCTACTCCGCGGGCTGGCTCGGAGCTCCAAGGACCCCTGGCAGGGCTGCGGCTGCAGAGAGCCGGGACCGGAGGGTCTCACTCACTGCCTGCCCAGTGGTTGGGTCGGCGTATCTCTTGTGTGACCTTGTGCCCCTTGTCACTGAGTCGCTTTAAAAATGAACGCAGCCTTCTCCGTGTTTATCCGTGACGCCCGAGTCTATGATATTTTAAATTTCCTGTGCTGAAATTTTGGGTGCGTGCACAGCCAGGCAAAAAAGTGTGTCGGTGGTAGAGGCTGGAGTCATTTATGTGTGGGGGACAGAGGTGGGAATGTGTGGATCCCCAGAGCCAGCGAGTTCACGGGGAGATGGCATCAGGTGGCGCTGGACCCAGAGGCTTAGCACTGTCCTCGTGAGAACCTCTGCCCTCTCATGCAACCTCTTCCTTCTCCCTGGGGCCAGCTCCAGCCATGGTCAATCCTAGTTTGGGTGATCCCTTTCCTAACTGTCCCAGCAAGAGCCCTACTCCCCTTCCCCCCATGTGTAGTGGGCGCAGTGGGGCGGGGCGCCAGCAGCGTGGGGCGGGGGCTGCGATGTGCACGTGCGATGTACATCTGCTCAGCCCAGGGGAAGCCGGAAACACATCGCTGGGACCGGAAGCGGCACTGAGAAGCCAGAACCACATCGCTGGGACCAGAAACGGCGCTGAGACCTTCTACCAGAAGGAAGAAGCAGGGACCACCAGAGCCGGCAGGTGGGGTGGTGGGGATTCAGGCAGGGTCTCTCCCAGCAGCAAGGCCTGTCCTGGCCCTGCTCCTCAGGGCTGCCTGGGGAGCTGCCGGCCTCAGCCTGCTGGATCGAGTTGTGACCTTGCTCCTGGGATCCTGAGGGGCTGCTGGTTGCTTTGGCGGACAGCACAGGGTATTTAGACCCTCACCTGCAGATATCTATTGAAACAGTACCTGCTTTTTGTCCCAGCAGTCCTCCTCCTGGGAATCCATGCCTCATGGGCCCAAGAGGGCTGTTGGTTCCCTGCTGGTGCTGGTGGTGATGGTCTGACCTTGCTGCTGTGTGGGCTCCTTGTTCTGGGGGCTCTGATGGAGCCCCAGGAGGAGATAGTGTTTGTAGACAAAGAAGCCTGGATGTGCTGTGCTGGGCCTTCTGTACAGACTGGGTTTGTTGGGGAATCTAGAGACTTCAAATCGTAATGGGTTAAAAAGTAGTTTTCTCCCCTTCCCTTATCAATAAAATCCTAGAGCTATGTGCAGCGTTCTGTTGGTGCTGCTCTGTGAAGCACCCAAGGAGTTCCAGACCTTTCTGTGCTTCCGAGGCTGTGGGCTTTGTCCATTCTCCTGGCCCAAGACTGCAGCTGCAGGTGCAGTACCATCTCTGCTCTGTTCCAGAACCTGGGCTGGGGTCAGTTAAGGAGCCAGGAAAGGTTGTCCCTTTGCTGTCTTTTCAAGGGGAGTCTTAGAAGTGTCCCAGGGCACTTCCTGTCGTGCCCATTGGCCCATGGTGATAGGGGTGGGGCAGATGGCCTGTCCCTGGCACAGCTGGGGTCTGCGGCAGGCTGCATGGCATTCGGACACCAGGTCAGAGCAGCCAGGTTTTCCTGGTCAGTCCCAGCTGTCTCTGGGGCTCACTGCCAGTGGCTCTCTGCTCCTCCCCAGAAGGCTGGGCTGCGTGGTTCCCCTGGGGCAGGAGGCAAAGAGGAGGGGCTGGTTGGGACCGTGCATAGAATCCCCCGTGGCGGTGTTGGCTCTGGGTGGTGGCTTGAGGCTCGAGTGTGGCCCTGTGGCCCGCCCTGCCTTGCCAGGAGCACTGCAGGTCCTGCTTCAGCTTCCTGCCCACCGCACATCCCCCCTTGAGCCCACCCAGAGCCACCTGCACGCTGTCCTGGGGCTCCCACACAGCAGGCGGCCGAGTGATTTTCCCTGGCTCTTGAGACAGGGCCCTTGATGGTAAAGAGGGGCTTGGAATGTACCATCCAGGTCTCCCCACTTTGAGGAAAGCTGGGTGTGGTGGCGATGCCAGAGTGGCGGGTCTGTAAGCCAGGCATGGAGGCAGTAAGGAGGGTGGCACTCGGACGGGGCCCGCAAGAAGGTCATAGCTCCTGCCCAGCCCAGACAGTTCAGCAACTTAGTGAGCCCCCTGTCTCAACATAGAAAATAAAAAGGGCTGGGTGTGGTGGGTGCACACCTGCAATCCCAGCACTCGGGAGGCTGAGGCAGGATGATCGGTGCGAGTTCGGGACCAGCCTGGGCTACAAAAGTGAGCTGAAGGCCAGCCTGAACTGCATAGCGAGACCCTGTCTCAAAAAAGACAACAAACAAAACAAACAAAAGAAAAGAAAAACAGCGTGGAGCGCAGCACAGGGCGGAGGTCCTGGGTCTGACGCCCAGTGATGGTGCTGGGGGAGAGAGATGTCTTCTCCACTCTGAAACTGGCTGGAGTACTGTAGAGACCCACAGTGGAGGTGCAGAACGGAGACCACCTCCCTTGCCCTGAGGCAAGGCCACTGTGCTCCCTGAGCAGCCCCAAGCAGTCTCCCTGCTCTTCCCAATCAGAGGCTCTTGTGCCGGCGGTGCAGCCCTGCATGCCAAAGGCAGGGATCCTCTTGATGTCACTTCCAGGGGCAGTGCACAACTTGAGATCTCAAAGAGTGAGTGTCACCTCTCTGAGGACTTTCTTAGCCCTGGTGACCAGCGACAAGGAGCAGGACTGACCGGAGGTCCTGCTCAGCTGAGCCCCAGACGTTCCAGATTCTTGCTGGTCACGTCCATGTCACCTGGCCACGCACAAGCTCTTGGCTGATGTGAGCTTATTTATTTTTGTGCTATGATTTAATAATTGCCTCTAAGGCTAGAATTTTCTTGTACACTCACAACTCGAGCCTTCCTCTTGATG
Source organism: Myocastor coypus (assembly GCA_004027025.1). Taxonomy (NCBI): domain Eukaryota; kingdom Metazoa; phylum Chordata; class Mammalia; order Rodentia; family Myocastoridae; genus Myocastor; species Myocastor coypus. The sequence continues at coordinate 29,551 of PVJA010007779.1, forward strand.
CTGTTTTGTTCTGGGCAGACCATGACTTCTTCAGTGCCAGGAGGCTTTGCTGTCACCAACTGGAGGCGTGCCCTGCCACCCCGCACCTCCCCGTACTGCGGCAGACACGGACTGAGTCTGTCAGGCAGAAGGCAGCTGCGAGGCAACTTGACCAGGGAACTTTGTGTCAGGAGGCATTAACTGAGCCAGGGCGCCCGAGTGCTGTGGCATTGGCCAGCAAGATGTGACAAGGACTCGTGTCGCCAACGAGAGGCGGAGTGCAGGGTCACGGGCTTCCAGGGCTGAGGCGTGATTGTTGGTCCTGGGTACCTGGGGGCGCTGAGTGGCAGAGGTCCCAGGGGGTACGGGCATATCCAGCCAGCTGGCCTTGGGTGCCCTAGGACACGAGCTTGGGTGTCTTCACTGCCCCATCGCAGCTGAGGTCAGCTGTCACCAGGGGATGCAACCTTGACCCCTTGTTCCCATCAGGGACCTTGGGCCACTGGTGAGGCTCTGGACACACCAAGTGGCAGGTAGGGCCTCAGTGAGTGCGAACACTAATCCCTGAGCCCGTGTGGCCCCTCGTGGGGTCCAAGAAGGGGGTGGCGGGGCTTCTGCACCTTTGCATGCGCCCTCAGTGGGCACAGGCTTGCCTCTCATGTCTTCTTTCCTGCCATGTGGGTATTTCATCTCTTCCATGGGACAGCTGGGCTCGGAGCCCATGTGGGAGCCGCTGACCTTGCCCTGGTGGCCTCCAGTCTCATCCTGCCTGGGTCTCCTGCTGGCTATGTCTTTGATCTCCAGAGCCACCGGCCTCCCTGGGACTCCTGTGCGTCCCTTGTACCCTGCAGTTAGGATGAACTCTGAGTTGTCAGTATCCTGGGTGGCTTCCACACAGGAAGCAGAATCAAGACATGATGTGCCCAGGCTGCCTTGGACTTGGGGAGATCCTCCTGCCTCAGCCTTCAGAGTGCTGATTGCAAGCATGTGCCACATGGACTTGGCCCCATTTCCTGGGCATCCTGGAGTCCAGGAGTCCGGGAAGTGGGTCTCCCCGGCTAAGGTGTCATAGGCTATGCTTCCAGAAGCTGTATTATGGGGGGGCATTTATTTGCCTTCTGTGCCTCCTTGGTCCCCCGCTGCATTGCAGAGGTGAAGCTAGTGCGGGGCCATCTCTTCTCCTCAGATCCTGCCCCTGCCTTGCTTTGCTCTCTGAGGCTGCTTCCCGGTTCTTTTTAAATAAAGATCCCATGATCAAGCTGGGAGTGGTGGCTGACCCTGAAACCCTAGAACTCCAGGAGGCTGAGGAAGGAGGCTCACAAGTTGGAGCCCATCCTGGGCAGTGTTACAAGGGCCCTGTCTCAAAAACTAAAAATAATGGCTATGGGCAAATGTCAGGATGAAGGAAGGTGTCAGGGCGAATGAAGGTCCCAGGTTCAATCCCCAGTACTACAAAACCAAAAATGAGCATCCCCTAAGTCTCCCCAAAAACCAGCCTTACAACTCCACCATCCAGTTAGCCCCCCCTGGGTAGTGCAGGAAACCCCCACCTCTGAGCCTCAGCTTGCGTATGAAGTCCTTTCTGCCAGGCTGTCCTTGAACCCACTAAGTAGCCCAGGTTGGCCTTGAACTCCCAGGGATCCTCCTGCCTCAGCCTCCGGAGTGTTGGAATTACAGGTGTGCCCCACCATGCCAAGGCTAATAATGGACCTCTTCAGACTGGGGGCCCAGTCTCGACATACCAGGTTCCGCCTCTGTCTAGCCTCCATCACCTGCATAAAGGCCCTGCCTCCAAAGACGGTGACACCTGGAGCTTGGGTCCTCAGTGTGGACATTCTGGGCTGACTGGAGCCGGTTTCCTCAGCTCTCCCCTGAGGCTCCTCGGGTCTCTGGGAGCCTACGGGAGCAGGCTGCTGTGCCCATCCTCCCAGGCTCCAGGAGTCACCGTGTGCCCCCCCCCCCCCCCCCCCGTGTGAGCAGGTTGACAGGATACTAGAGGCTAAGCATGGGAAGGCCACAGCCGACAGCCTTTGGCCAGTTCCGGGGCAGAGGCGCTGGCGGTCCCTTTCTGGGGCTGGAATGAGGGGCGCAGCTCTGGAGACAGGGTGGGGGTGCCTTCCTCCCAGGAGTCGGGCTGCTGCAAGTCAGTCGCGTCTCCTGGCTCCGAAGCGGCGCGCGCCTCCTGGCTGGGACTTTGGCGTCTGCGAGTCAGAGCCGCCTGCCCGGTGGACGCTGCGGCTCGGTCACGGAGGCGCGGCCGGCCGAGCACTGACGACTCCCAGCCGCTCAGCGCCCGGCGCCCCCAGTGTGCGGCTGCAAGCCGGGCGCGGTAGGAGCTCAGGCCTGGCCCTGCTGAGCAGCGCGCGTGTCGGCCCAGAGGCTTCCGGCAGCGACTCGGGCCCTGGACCACCCGGGAGGGGAGAACTAGCCCTGGATGGCCTCCGCGTGGGAGGTGGGCGCGGCCCGGCGGGGTCTGGAGGCCGACAGCTCGGGAGCGGTGGCTGGCGACCCGCTTATCTCTCTAGATCTCAGTTTTCCCATCTTAAAAGTGGGCTCCGTTTGGGAGACAGCTCAGCAGCATAAGTGCCTGTCTCATAAGCGCAGGGTCTGGAGTTTGATCCCCAGGACCACCAAAAAAAAAAAAAAAGAAAAAAAAAAAGTGGGTCCCGGCTCTTACATCTCAGCCCAGCCCCCTTTTAGAGACATGTTTTGCCCGCTCCAAGGGTTTGTCCCACCTCCCCGAGTCCCTGCTGGGCTCCCGAAGCTGCAGCACAGAAGGCAGGCCTGCTAGGGGGTCGGCCCAAGAGCGCAGCCTAACACGGACCGCGTGTTCACGCGAGAAGATACGGGTGGTTGTGGGGAAACTGAGGCAGGTTCTGCCTCGGGGATGTCGTTGGAGGGTGAGAGGTGTCCCGCCTGCTGCCGTGCGGACATCGGGTGACTCCTGCGCACACACATGGCCATGGGGCAGTGGGGAGTGTGACACCAGCGATGCTGGTTACTTCCTGGAGGGAGGGGCTTTGCTTGCCCCAAGGGACAAGAAGCAGTGACTTAATTTCTTCCTTCTTTTCTTCTGAGCCAGAGTCTCACTGTGCAGTTCAGGCTGACCTTGAGCTCACTTTTGTAGCTCAGGCTGGTTTCGAACTCACACCAGTCCTCCTGCTTCAGCCTCCTGAGTGCTGGGATTACAGGTGTGCGCCACCACACCTTGCTTCCTTTCTTTTTTTCTTTTTTCTTTCTTTCTTTTCTTTTTGTTTTTTTGGAGACAGGGTCTCTCTATGTAGTTCAGGCTGGTCTTGAGCTCATTTTGCAGCCCAGCTGGTTTCTAACGCACAAAGATCCTCCTGCCTCAGCCTCTCCAGTGCTAGGATTATAGTCATGCATCGCCACACCTGGCTGAATTCTACTGGGTGCTTAAAAAAGTCCTATCTGCTTTCATTTAAACAACTGAGTTAAAGATGCTGTAAAAGACCAAAGCAGCTTCTGAATCCTCCTCCTCACATGAGGGGATGAGGCCTAGCTTAGTTCCCCGCACAAATTCTCTCAGTTCCTGCCACTGAGAGCTCTTAGGGCCAGTTCTCCTTGCTGTGATGCCCTAATGATCCCTACCGGATTCCAGATTTCTGGTACAGAAGTGAAAGGTGGAAGTCTCAGACTCCCACGCTGGGCTGTCAGAGTGGAGAGGGGGAGACCTCGAGCGATAGTTCCTGACACCACCCCCCCCTAGGTCTCTGGCCACAGAAAGGTAGAGGTTTCCATAGGCCTCAAGCACCCCACAGCAGGTGCCATCTGGTCCCAGAGAAAGAGGACATGTCTCTCATGCTTGCCAGGCTGAAGCTCATGGTGAGGGTCCTGAGTTCAATTCCCAGGATGCACTCACAGAAAAAAGACAAGGGCTGGCCATGGGCAGGGAGTTTGATCCTCAGGCCTGCCATGCCAGCCCCACCCCCAGGGCACACTGAGATGGCATTTGAGGGTGGACATGGTGGCGTACGTCTGTAATCTCAGCTCTTCAGAGGCTGTAAACAGGCAGATCACTACAAGTCCGATCTAGTAGTGAGACCATGAACACCCTGTAGACTCTCCCTACCTAAAGTACAAAAAACAAAAACAAACCTGAAAACATCCCCTGTTATGGCCATCCAGAGCAACTGGCCAGTGCCTGCCTCAGGGCCCTTGCACATGCCCACCCATCCCTAGGGAGGTTCCTGCTGAGGCTGCCTGCCACTTCCCCTCTGTCCCTTATACCAAGAGTTCAAAACGAGGGCCAAGGAAAGTGGGGAGAGCCACCCAGGAGCCACCTGAGCCGGGAGACTGTGACTTGGCCCTGGGCAACCTGGCACCTGAGGTGACTACAGAAACGAAGGCCGGAAGCAGGCTTGGCATCAGAGGGCTGAGCAGGGACCCCAGGGAAACCAGTTATCCTTATTGGAGCGGAACCCCACTTCTCGGGTGGCCTGAGCCCAGTGCAGGGGTGGGGGAGGACCCGGCTTGCTGAGCGCCCAGGCTTCAGCCTGGCCTCATGTCCGGGCCGGCCTGCAGCTAGTTTTGATTTACATTTTGTGCGACTGCAGACAGCAGGCTCGCTGGATCAATTTTGAGCTTTTAAGATAGTCTTAGACATCCTGCCTTTTCGGGGTGGTGAAATTCACGGAGCAAGATTCGCCACACGGAACCTTTCCAAGAGTGGCTCAGTGGCATTTAGAATCCCCACAGAGCTGTGCAGTCGCTGCCAGCAAACGCATCCACCCCAAAATAAAACCATACCCAGCCGCGATTCCCCCTCCCCTTGGGAATTGCAGATCTTCTTTTATCTCTGTAGCTCTGTTGCTTCTAGACGCTTGCAGGAAATGAGGTCACATTCATCTTTCTCTGCCTGGCTTCTGTCACCGAGGGTCCCGTAACAAGGTTCCTCCTTAGGCAGCCCATGTTAGGGATGCGTGCTTCTTCAGTGCTGAGTAGTTTTCCACCACATCTCCCACCCCCATCCGCTCACACACGGACACCTGGATCAATGAGAACTTGGATTTTTCTACTTTTTGGCTGTTTGAGCATTGCTGTCATGAATATCCTGTACTGTGGTGTTTGAATGCTTATATTTTAATTCCCCTTGGGTGGGTACTTAGGAGAGAAATTGCTGGGTCCTGTGATAGTCCTAGGTTGAGGTCCTGCTGTTTTTCTTTTCTCTTGCTGCTGGATATTAAACCTGCCCTCTCCCCTTTAATTTTTTAAAAAATTATTTTATTTTTTATGTTATGGCTGTCTCAGCCTGCTCTAGGGGAGGGGCTGGCGCAGCATGTGGTGCTGGGGATTGAACTGCAGTCCTTGCGGTTGCCTGAGCTTGCTTAAGGAGATGCTTTAGACCACTGAGCCACCTCACCAGCCCTTCCCCTTAATTTGAGACACAGCTTTTTGCAAAGTCATTAATTTACTCAGGCTGGATTTGAACATGCAATCTTCCTGTCTCAACCTCCCACAGGGCTGGAATAACCAGCTTCTCCGACTCTCTTGCAGCACTGGGCGCAGGTGGTGGGTCAAGCGGCAGAGCTGAACCCTGATTGGTTAAAGGCCGTGTGTCCTTCAGCATCTTGTTTGCCAGTGATTGGGGTGGAGGGTGGTCATGTGACCAGATACCAGCCAATGAGATTGAAAAGCAAGTGTGCAACCCTGCTGCGGGCTGCGCGAGGGCGGAGCAGGAGAGTGCCCTGTCCCTTCCTCCCCGGTGACATCTGAGGCCCTGGCAGTGGGGAAGGCAGCAGCCGGAGCTGGAGCCGAGCCAGGCCTCATGACACACTTGGGCCTGGCGGCTGCCTCGCCCGCCCACCTCTGTGCAGCTTGTTGAGCAAGCACCACCTGCCATGGCTCGAGCTGCTTGTGAGCCAGGCTTTTGCTACCGTGGCTGCAGGCGAGGCTGAGGCAGGAGGAACCACCTGTGATGCTCGCACTGCCCAGGGCTTTGCCTGGCTCTCGGATGTGGCTGGAACAGTGGCCACCCTGCTCCCTGGCCCCGATGAGGCCTGGTGTCCCTGGGTCTTCTCAGCACTCTGCCTTTTGGAGGAGTGGACCCGGAGCTGGGTGGGCCGAGGGTCCTGTGACTGCTGCCAAGGATCAAGCGGGACTCGCCAAGTGACTGAGTTATCTAAATCTATCTACCACCTCCTTATGTCTCTCTATATTAAAATGTTTAGGCTGGGCATGGCGGTGCACACTGTCGTCCTAGCTGTCAGGAGGCCGACACAGGAGGGCGGCCCTGAGTTCAGCCTGTGCTGCACAGCCCGACCCTGTCTCAAAGAACAAAACAGAAATAAAAACAAAAGAAAAAGAATTTGTCGGCTCTACCCCCTGCAATAGTCGCCTTTCTACTGTTATCCTCTCTCTCCCTGCCTCTCTTCCCCGTCCCTTTCCCTCCCCGTCTGTCCCCGTCCCCTCTCCAATTACGTGGGAGAGTAAACAGGCTGCATCTATTTTTTGTGACTCTGGCCTATTCCCCTTGACACGGTGATCCGCTTTCTTGCAAACGACACGCTTCCGTTCCTTTTGCTGATTGAGTCGTACTCCGCTGTGCACAGAGCCCGCCGTCTCTTTTTCCCTGCCTCTGCCGCGGGCCCTGGCTATGGTGGCTGTGCGATGGTGGGCGTGGGAGGGCGGAGCGGGGAGGCCCTCGGCGCGGCTACGGCTGCCCCTCTCTTCCTCCCTGGGGTCTGCGAGCTTCCCGCGCCACGGGATTACAGGGGAGCACCCCAGGCGGGGATGCGGTGTGAGCCTTCCCCCACACCCCTCCTGGGAATTGGGTGAACAGTGCCTCACTTCCGCGCTCACAGGAGAACCTGTGTGCGTTTCTCTCAGATGATCGGCACATTTGTGTCGCTCTTGTCCTGGTGACCTTAGAATTTTTTTTTTTTTAAGCAGCGGAGCTGTTTCTTGCTATTGTAAATGCCGGAGGAGCTGGGCTAGGAATGGGGCTTCCTGCGAGAGCCTGGCAGGGGCGTGAAATCTGGATTCCAAGAGTTGGTGGAGTACAACTAAAACAATAGACTTGTAGCTGGGCCTGGTGCCTGGAATCCCAGCACTTGGGAGGCTGAGGCAGGAGGATCGATGTGAGCTCGAGACTAGCCTGGGCTCCGAAGTGAGCAGAAGGCCAGCCTGAACTGCACAGCAGGACTCGTCTCAAAAAGAAACACATTCAGTCTCTCTCTCATTCTACCAATACCTATCAATATTTTAAAAAGGCGTGTATTGGGCGACCACAGTTCCACGAGTGAAGCTAAGGAATGAGGCAGCTGTTGTTTCCCACCAACACTCAGTCTCTCCCTCTAGAGGTCCTGCTGAACTTGTGCGCCCCCCGCCCCTCAGCCTCCTGAATGTCAGGGTACAGGTGCGCAGCATCCCAATGTCCTGGCAGCTGCTTTCTGAAATTTTCTCTTCTAAGAATCTTTTTTTTTTTTTTTTTTGCGGGACCAGGGTTTAAACTCACGACCTTACGCTTGCCAGACAGGCACTTGTGCCACGGAGCTATCTCCCCAGCCCCTTTAGCTTTTTATTTTTTATGAAAAAAATTTATGTATTTGGTACAGGGTCTCACCATGCACTTCTGACTCATAGTGATCCTCCTGTTTCAGCCTCCCTGGTGCTGGGTTTGCAGGTGTGTGCCACCTGGCTCAGCTTGTGTGGGGCAGGGCCGGCATGGCATATGGTACTGAGGATCGAACCTGGTTCCTAGTGCTTGACTGGGCAGGTGCTTAGTCTGCCAAGCTATCTCTGTGGTCCTGCTTTTCTAACTTTTTACCGAAGTTTTTACCCCAACGAATGGCCGCAGTAGCTCTCCACCATGGGATTTTCCTGTTGAATTTCCAGCCAATAAACATGTCCTGATTCAATGAGTTAGGAATTGGCACATGGAAGCTTTAGGCGCAAATATAGAACAGATACCCGCTTGCTGAGACAGAGGGGCCGGGGCCAGGGTGGGGCGTGGGGCCGCAGTGTGTGCCACAGCCTCCCGTGCCCGTGTTGTTCCAGCACCCTGCTTGGCCTAGCTGCTTCTGGCAATTAATTAATTGAACAAGTCTGTAAAATGGCTTCGTTGTTCTTTTCTGCTTTTAGATCTGGCAGGCGCGTTGTTGTGGCGTCATCCTGTTAGCAAGCAGGTTTTTCCGATCAGTTATGTAGGAGGAAGCAGGTCCAGCCCGGGGCCTGAGCAGGCACCCCAGAGGGCTTGTGGGTCTGCCCCATGCAGCTTTTATTTTGTTATTTTGGTTTTGAGGCAGGGTCTCACCGTGCAGCTCAGGCTGGCCTGGATCACATGAGGATCCTCCTGCCTCAGCCTCCTGAGTGCTGGGATTTCAGGGCTGTGCCACGTCACTGTTCCTGCTGCAGTGTTGAGGGTCAAATTGTCCCGTTGGTGCCTCTGATTGTCCTTGCCTTTGGGCGCTGTTTGCTGTTCATGTGTCCGTGTGTCAACCTCGGGGAAGGCTTACTCAGGCCTGGACCCTGGCTCAGCTCACCTCGGCATCTGGACAAAAATGGCTACGAGGGCTGGACCTGTGCTGAGGATCAAGTTTGATGGATGTAGCAGAAAAACCCAAAACGATAGAAGCTTAACAAAAGAAAAGTTGGTTTCCTCTGGTGCGGCAATTCCATGACGTCAAAAGACCCTTTCTGGGGGCTAGGGAGATAGCTCAGTGGTCTCAGTGCCTACCTGGCAAGCACAAGGACCCAGGTTCGATCCCTGGTATGGTAATGCCATGCAGGCTTCTGAACCTTGGGTACAGTGTGTTGGCCACTGAAATCAGCTGTGATGGTGCGTGCTTATAATTCTAGTGCTGGGGAGGCTGACACAGGAGGATTACTATGAATCCAAACTGCATAGTGGCCCTGTACCAAATGAATAAATAAAAGATTAAAAAACTCTGTTTACTCAGCTTGTAACTTCTGAGTCACCTCATGGTCCAAGAAGGCTCCCAGAGCTCCAGCCATCATCTCTGTTTTCCAGGCAGCCTCTGGAGGCAAGGACTCTGCTACTTTGGCTATCCTTAAGCAGTCTTCTCAGAAGTCCTGCACGACGCTTTGACTTATACCTTACTGGCCAATCCGTAGTCCATGGCCATACCTAGCTAGGGGAGGTCAGAAAATAGAGTTTTCAGCCACCTCAGAGCCACTCAGGGTGCATGCAGGTGCCTGGCAGCAGCCACCCTCTGTGGTTTTGTTGTGGACAGTGGCCTGGCGGGGACTGGGCTCGGGGCAGTGTGGAAGAGTTGGCCCTGCACCGGGGGGGGCTGAGCCTGGTGTGACCTTGGCTCCCCTGGGCTGCTGTCCCTGAGCTGCCCAGCGCTGCACCAGCTTCTTGCCCCCCCCAGGTCCCCAGGCGGAGGGGCGGCAGTGCGGCGGGGAGGGCCGGCTGAAGCCCGGACGCCGGGGCTTTCGGTGGCGCTTCTCCTGGCCTCCTCTCACGTGGCCACCTCTGTGGTCTCCAGTGGGGACCTGGCTTGCTCTGTGACTGCCTGATGTCGCTTGTTGTCCTTCTGCTCCCTGCTGTGGGCTGCTGGGCGGAAGCGGAGGCCTGGAAGCCTTAGGGGTTGTCTTGCGTTGTGTTCTGTGTGGTCGCGGCAGTTCAGACGGCTGTCTCTAGGCTTGGTGGGTCTGTTTCCTGGGCTTGGGCGTGTTCAAGAGGTATTTTATTTGGAAAGCTCCAGAAGGCACAGAAATGCCTGGCAGAGCAGCCGGACAGAGAGCCCAATATGAGGCACATGGGGTGGACGGCGAGTGGGGTTGGCCCATGCACACAGAGTTTACGGCTCCCAGGCCTGGGGGGACCCAGGTGCTGGCCAGCAGGGCTGGGTGCCTGGGGAAGTGCTAGGAACCAAGGATGAAGGCGACGGGGACACAAGAAGAGGACGGGTGGGAGGAGCAGGCTGCCTGGTCCTGTTAGCAGGGCATCGCGGGCATCTCTGGCCGTGTGGGGCATGAAGAGGAGGGAGGGAGACTGCTGTCCCCGAAGACCTCTGCTCCCGGGAGGGAGACCAAATGAGCCAGCCAGCTTCCACCCACCGCCCCGGAAAACCCGAGAATAGTGGCTCAGAGCGGGAAAGGGTATTTTGGCTTGTGGTTTTGGAGGGGGTGGTCCATGGCAGGTGGGTTGCGTGCTGCCAGGCCTGGGAGAGGTGGGAGAGAGTGAGCCAGCGGGGACAGGGCTGGACACAAGATGTGGCTTCCTGGAGGGGCTCTCGGACTGGCTTCCCCTGACCTGGAGCTGCAGGGCACAGCGCTCCGGATGGATCCATCCGCCTGATGCAGGTGGTTCCAGCAGCCGAGCAAGTCCTTGACCCCTCGGTTTTTCAGGGTGTTTCAAACCCAAGCCAAGTTTCAGTCCAAGCTACTTGGGGGGCTGGTTGTAACTACTGGGGAGCACAGGGGAAGGGGAAGGTCACACCAGGGGTGGGAGGTCAGGGCAGGCTTCCCAGAGGAGGTGGTGATGGCCAGCATGGAGGGAGGCGGAGGGCAGAGCAGGGAGGAAGGGAGCAGGAGGGGAGAAAGAGCGGCCGGGATGTGGGACTGGTTTCTGGTGCCGGTGTGGCCAGGCAGGGACTGTGAGGTTCTTCCTGCCCAGAGCGGAGTGCAGAAGGATAGAACTGAGGCTGTCCTGCCGCCACCACCGGCATTCTTTGGCCGTAGCAGATGGAAAGCGAAGCCAAGTTGTTTTAAGAAAAAAAAAAAAAAAGATGAAAAGAATTTCCTTCGGATTTATATAAAGGAAGTGTTTAGGACTTGGCCAGTGTCAGGCGGTGGTGGTGCTGTCGGGGGGGTAGAGTCCTTTTTTTTCCAATCTCTTCATTCTGCTTTTCTCTCTGTTCCTTCATCCCAAGCCTGCTGTCTTTTCATGGTCACGAGGTGGCTGCTGGTTGTCCTGGGCCCCTCAGGAGAGCGCATCTTGCTCCATTGGCCCGGGTGTCCAGTTTTCCGGCAGCTGTGTTAGTGAGGCTGTCCCTTCTTCTGATCACCGTTGTGACCTCCCTAGCCAGGGTGGTGACAGGCACTGGTGGCTCCCAGGGAGCGGTGTGGTTGGAGCAGCCTGTGATGTCCGGGTCCCACGAGGGCCTGTGCGTGGCCGGGCGTACTCACTCCTGGGCTGGCCACTCCAGGGCCGTGGCTGAGCCCCTTCCACTGGTGTCCCCAGCGTGGCTTCTGTCTGGCTGTGCCCACAGCACTGCAGCAGGGAGGCTGCTGCAGACTGGTTTGGGAAGAAGTCCCCAGCTTTCTCGCTGTGTCGGTGGCAGAGAGAGCCTCTCAGAGGTCTTCCTGCGTGGACGCTGCTTCCCAGAGCTTCCTGGTGAGAGGGCTTTTCTCAGACCTGGAGTCCCACTAGGACACTGAATGCTCCTACAGAAGTGAACCTGGTGGCCTTAGGTGGCCCAGAGCTGGGGAGGGGTGAGTACACATCCCCAAGGCCCTGGCAGTGACCTCTGGGGCCAAGTGACCATCTTGCCCAGGGCCTGGGCCTGAGGGCAACTGGGTCACCAGGCAAGTGACCTCGTGGAACCCCAAGCCCAGGGCCCCATGTCACCCTGCAGCATCACACCAGGTCAAGACAGAAGGAGGCTCCTGGCTGGACACTGAGTGTGGATCTGGGCAGCTCAGGGCTGTCCCCAGCCTGGCCAGGCCAACAGCCCTGCCTGAGCTCCCTTGGCCCGGGGCTTGGTGTTTGCGGTGCCCACGGCAGCTGGGGGGTTTGGCTGAGTGTGAGTCCTGCTGGCCGGCGACATCTTCCGGGAGCCCGGCCAGGCACGAAGGTGCCAGGGGTGCAGGCCCTGGAGCCCGGGGATGGTGGTGGTGGTGTGTGACGCCTCCTGCCCAGCAGGGCTCCTTGGGCCGTTTTGGGCCACAGCCCCTGAGGCAGGCAGATGCAGCTATCTCAGAAAGATGGCTGCAAAAGCAGAGGACAGAGTGGAGGAGGCCGAGGGAACCAGCTGGGCTGAAGTCCTGACGCACGCCGCAAGGCGCAAGCCTTGTCATGTGGCCATTTGCTTCTTCAATGTGTGGACTACAGGGGGCTTCAGCCAGCAGGCTGGCATGCCCGTGGACTCCAAGCACGTGGGAGGCTGAGGCCGGGAGGGCTGCCCGAGCTTGGGGCCAGCCCGGGCAAACTCAGTGAGGCCCTATCTCGGAAGAATGTCTCCCCTCAAGCATACTGGACACGTGTGTGTGTGCATGTGACACCGCAGATTCTGAAGTCACAGGAACATCCATCCAGTCACTTTGGACATGACCAGCGCCGCTGCTGGCTGCTGCTCAGGGGTGACTGGGGGCCAGGCTCTGTTTCGGTGTTGGGTACCTGCAGCTACGTCCCACACCTCATCTGAGGACTGTGCTCCAGAGTCTCTGGGATGTGACGAGTGACAGGGGACTCTCTCCTCACCAACCCTGGGCCTGGGCCCAGCATCGCCTGGACTTGGGCTCGCACGGGGGCCCAGAATGAACCTGTGCAGTTCGGGGCTTCTTCCTGTGGTGTCCGCGAGAGCGGCTGGGCAGTGACTGTGGTCTCTTGTGTCTTTTCTCCTGCCAGCCTGCGTGCGTGGCCTGGTGACGGGTGTGTGTGATCTCCACGGTGTGGGGGGGGGCAGTGCCACCATTTAGCTCCTTCCTGCACGTGGGATGGATGTGGCGGCAGACATGCGTAGGAGGAGTGTGCTTGAGCCCTGGACGGAGCGTTCATCCCTGCAGGCCAGAGAGAGGCAGAGGCGGTGGCGGGAGGGGACGCCGCGGGTCACCACCCAGAGCTGGAGATGCAGAGTGCTAGATTAAAATCGAGATGGCCCTCGCCCCACGCAGGGGTGTCCCTTTCTCGTTGCACTCGCTGGCTCCTGGGGCGAGGCTCTCTTCCCCTGTGAGGCTGCTCATTTCATCCCAGCTCTGGTGGTTTCCCTCTGTTAGTTTTGTTTTTCTTTCTTTGTATCCAAATCGCTCATCCCTCTGAGCTCCTGGAGTCTGAGCCTAAAACCTGTGCAATTTGGGAAGTGTTGCGTCCCATCTTCAGGCTGGAAGTTCTCCTTCCTCACTGACTTAAGTGTGATACCAACCTGCCCTGGGAAACTTCTCATGAAAGGCTCCTTCTGTCTGAAGACCCACAGGAAGTAGGTTCTGTGGCACTTTTGGGGGCCTCCCAAATTCTCTCTTATTTCTCTGCCAGCCCCCTTTGGTCTGCACTCTGTTCAAAACTATTTCTTTTTTCTCTTTCTTTCTTTCTTTTTTTTTTTTTTTTGTGGGACCAGGGTTCAAACTCACGATCTTGCATTTGCCAGGTAGGCACTTGTGCTACGGAGCCATCTCCCCAGCCCCTGGAGAACTATTTCTGCAAGGCTTTTCCTCCCAGCTGCTGCCTGGTCCCTTACCCTGTTACCCTCCCAAGACCATATTTGGTTCAGGAATGGATGCATCTCAGGCCTTGGAGAACATGTGATCCATCGCAAATAATACTCTGGCCAATCCCAACATAGCCTGCCCTGGCCAATCAGAACATAGCCTCCCTATTGACCAATCAGAACATTGCACATCCTACCCAATCAGAACACGGTGTCTTCCATAGTCACAGTCCAGGCCCAGGGGAGGACCTGACCTATCAGAGGGAAGCCTGGAGCGTTTGCTGGGACCCCATGGCAATGCTTAGTCTCCCACTTCTTCCCTTTAGCCAACCAACTTGCCTTTTTGCTTAGACCATTTTGAGTTGGCTTTGTGCAATCTGCAGCCAAGAGGCATCTTGCCAGAGACACTTCATGCTCCAGGACACAAGTTTTAGCATTATTTTGGGTCTGTACGTTGGCTCTCTGCTGCTGAGATGCAAGACCTTAAATAAAACCTTCCCTGTGTGAGGTTCATGCCTGGAAGCAAACCGTGGAGGTGGCAACCAGGGAAGAAAATCTGAAAGGGCATGTCACCCTCAAGAAGGTACCGCGGTACCTGTGGCTACAAGTCCAAACTGCGGGTCTGCAGTCCTGGGCCTCTGAGTCTTGTCCTCCTCCGTGGAAAAAGCAAGCCGGTGGGGGACTTGGTTGAGGCGGAAGAACCTTGGAGCACCCGGAAGCAGCGTGCTTCTGGGAAACAGCTGGGTCAGCCGGATTGGGCTTCCTGAAGTGACAAAGAGCTCAAAGCACGCGTACCTCAGAGGAGAAGCAGGTATGCAGTCCCAGCATGGACGTGTGAGTTATTGCTGTACTGGGGGCAGGTTACCAGGGGCAACAGTTATTGCGTTGCTGTTGGCCTTTTACGACACTAACTTTATTACCTTTATCTGGATTTATATAGTGCGTGATAGGGTTTATGTCACTAGATGCCTGGAACTGCTGCAGTGTGCCCAGAGTGCTATGTGCTATGTCTGAATTTGGCCTGTGTAGAATAAGCGCTTGCCTGGCAAGCATAGGGTCCTGAGTTCAATCCCTGGTACCGCAAAAAAAAAAAAAAAAAGAATTTGGCCTGTGGAAGCGTGGAAGGCTGAGCGGGCCACTCCGCACAAGTCCTGGCTTCTGTCTCAGGCTGGGACTGTTTTTTTTTTTTTTTTTTTTTTTTTTAATGGGACTGTTTTCTGTGGTAGAGAGATGGAGCCTGTCGGCTTGGGCAGGGGCTGGCAGGGAGTGGGAAGCCATTCACGTTGGACCTCAGCTTCCTGACTCTCTCGGCTGTGCCCTGGCCCTTTCTGCAGGGGCTACCTCCTGTCTATCTTCTATCCAGAGCCCAGCCCTGCAGCCTGTCCCTTGCCACCCTCCGGCCCAGACCCGGGGGACGTCACTGTTTTAGGGTTAGGTCTTGCTGAGTGGGAGCTAGGTGGGGGCAGAGTCTTGACTCTCTCTGGGCTTCGTTTTCTAATGGTGACACGGGGGTCAGTGATAATACCTGTCGTATCTTTTGCAGCCCCATTTCATGGAGTCAGCAAGGGTCCCGGCAGACAGGTGACAGGCAGGAGATTTAAGTGGGCTGTGGTCCTCCTGTGAGTGTCTGGTTCTTTGGAGTGTCAGAGGGTCATAGGGTTGGTGGAAAGCCGGCTGCTGCCAGCCTAGGGCTTTCAGATGCATCAGGGCTGGTGGTGGAGCCTGAGGCCTTAGTTCTGGGGGACCCAGCAGTATAGAACAGATCCCAGGGACGTGGCTGCATTGGGGTGAACATGGGCTTCTGTCCACACGTCACCCACCAGGTATCCTAGGAGGTTACTTGGTGTTCACCAGGATGGGAGAGATGACACTGTAGTTTCTTTGTCACCCAGAGTGGCTTTTACCTGAGAGGGAAGGAGGCTTTATCAAGATGGTTACGCTGTGGAAGTGGCCCTAGCTGTGGGCACTTCATTTATTTATTTTATTTTATTTTTTCATATTATGGCCGGCTCAGCCTGCCCTGGGGGTGGGGCTGGCGCAGCATGTGGTGCTGGGGATCGAGCTGCAGTCCCTGCGTAAGCTTTCCTAAACAGTCAGGATAGACCACTGAACCATCTTGCCGGCCCCAATGACATGATTCACCCCCCCCCACACACACACACCAGGGGTTGAACTCAGGACTCTGCACTTGCCAGGAAAGCGCTTATTCTACTGAGGTATCTCCCTGGTCCCATTGTGGGCACTTTGAAACAACTCAAAAACTTTTATCAGCAGAGGGGACTGACTTCGCTGGGCTCTGGTAAGAGCCTTTGGGGTCCCCTTGTCTTGAAAGAGGAAAGGGAGACAGGTGTCCTGGTCCCCAATCACTCTTAGTAAAGGAGCCTGGGTTCTCCCCACAGACTGCCAGGCACTCAGCAGCACGAGCCCTCAGGTCCACCCAGAGACGGATGGCGGTGCCCAGTGGGTCATTATGCAAGGGAGGTGCCCAGGCTGATGCCCGGGAGGGAGAACAAGGCTGGGGTTGGGGTGCCGGGTGGTGCCTGGGGAAGTCCGAGGCTGAGCAGAGGAGGTTGGGCCTTTGTCGCTGGACCCGGCTAATCCTCCGTGTGGCCAGGACCTTGGACATGGCCACTAGGCTTGGTGGGGACAGCTGGCCCTCACCAGGGGCACAGGAGCACCCCGCAATCTGTCAGTGCAGCTCAGGGGCCAGACCCAGCATCCAGGAGCCTGTGAGAAGGGGGCTGAGTTACCTGCGATCAGTCTGTGCTGCTTTTAGACAATGGCAAGACACTGGGTTTGGGCAGAAGGCCACGTCATGGTGCGATGGTGGGCCCTGGGCTTCGCCGGCTCCCCTGGCACCCTGCCCGTGTGGACCCCAGGCCTGCAGGGCTCTGCTGACCTCCCTGCATCCCCTGCCTGGTGAGCTCGCTCATTGCCACTATGCCCTGCACTGTCACGTCTTCTAGCTATACACGGGGGGTCTAGTGTCCCTGTGTGCATGGGCTGAGCATGCCCCGTGCTTTCCTGGCCCTCCCGGGCCCCAGGAATGGCAGGTGGGGTGGCACATGGACTCCGAATGTCCTACCTTGTCCCTGCCCACGGCTGTGGAGAAGGTGGAGGTGGCTCCTGGAAACCTGGTTCCTATTGGGACCTGGAGAAAGCCCGTGACGCCTGGGGTCACCTTACGGGGTCCACGCGTCTTCAGGGCTGGGGTCTCCTCATTCAGTGCCGTGATGACATTTGACGAGGCGTCTCCATGTGAACAGAGGATGTTATTTCTGGTTGCTTTAGCACAGCGCCAAGGCAAGGCTGTGGGGAGGGTGCTGGCACCCACAGCCATTTCTTCACTTCCAAACCACCCCCGTGAGCACCCCTCGTGGGGCACGGTGTCTCCCGGGACAGCTGCAGAGGGGCTGGCACCGAGAGGGCTTGTCTGGTTGCAGGAGCAAATGTGAAGTACTGAGAAGTCCCTTTGATAGGGACTACGTGGAGCTAGTTTTTAAAATTCAAACTGGAAAAAAGACAAAAGGACTTAAGTGGGAAATGTATTATTATTATTATTATTATTATTATTATTATCATTATTATTATTTATCATTATTATTATTGTTATTTTGTCCTGAGATTACTGTGGTCAGGGATGGGGCTCTAGGTCCCTGGCAGAGAGTAGGTATTTGAGGCTTAAATCTGGGCTACAAATGAACACCGGGGGCTGGGACAGGGGCCTCAAAGAAGGGGTGGGCCAGGTCCAGGGAACTTACTGTCACCCACTTTGGATTATGTTCAGAGGCCCTGAGTACAGAGCAGACATTTCTCCTGGTCTAAGTGCAACGAAGCAATAATTCCCAGACTTGGACTGCTGGAGTGACAGAGCATTGAGGGGACTGTGGCATCCGGGGACTGTGTGGCTCTGAGGACAGGGACAGTCCAGTGATTGCTTCCCCCTGTACTTGGGATCCAGACCCTGTGTTGCCAGGGCTGATTTTTCCCAGCAGGTCCCATGCATGAAGATTTTTACGAGAGAAGTCTCCCAATTTTTAGTATTAGCCACTAATTATATTTTAAAAAATAAGGCTGGACTGGGCATGGTGGCGCACGCCTATGAGCCCAGAGCTCAGGAGGCTGAGAGTCAGAGGAGGAGAGCCTGCACTACGTAAATGAGTTCAAGGACAACCTGAACTGCATCTCTGGCCTGTCTTGGCATGGGCCGTCATGGCATGGAGAGGGAGTGTGTCTCTCCCGGTCTTTCTCCCTTTTCTTGTAAAGCCATCAGGAGTCAACCACAGGGCTCCACCAGCATGACATTGTCTAACTATTGTCACCTCCCCAGTGCCCCACCTGCGGACACACTGTCAGGTCACTGTCCCATCCAAGAAGGAGCTCCCACTGGGGGTGAAGCTCCCACGCAGGAACCCTGGGGGACACATAAGCCGAGACTACACTAGACTGATGGTCACAGCACCACGGAGTAGTGGCAGCAGGTCAGGCTCGTCCATGTTCCGGGCCGGCCCTCAAGTCTCGTAGCATTGGGGGCTGGGAGGTTTTTTAGGGTGTGGCAGCTTCAGCCTGCTTAGGAGAGTTGCAGAGCAGCCGTTCTACAGAAAGCTGTCCTTCCTCCGGGGTACTGCTGTATCTGGTGTGTCCACTGCTCAACAAGGCGGGGTCCATCACTTCCTCGTAGAGAGACTGGGAGAGCCTTGGGTTTGAGTGGTCCCTGTGTAGAGTGAGGCTCTTCCCAGCTTCTTCCTGTGGACCTGTCCCTCCTGCATTGCCTTGTGGACTCTCAGAGAAGGATCCGATTGGCTGGCCTGGAGGGGCGTGTCTGGCCCTGGGCCAGTCGGTGATGGCAGGGGTGAGGTCATGCAAGGAAGGCTTTGAAACCACGAGTGTCAGCATCATGGGCAGGGCTGGTTTAACTCTTAAAGGCAGACCCGACTCAGAATACTGTGGGGGGTCAAGGGGTTCTCACTGAAGTTTGTGTTGGGATGGCAGTGTACCCTCGGATTTTAAGCTGTCATCCTGCAGACCCACACAGACCATGCAGTGCTCTTTCTCTACCATGGAGGACTGATCATCCATCCATCTATCTATCCATCCATCCATCTGTCATCCCATCCGTTCACCCATCCATGGATGGATCCAACCATCCAATCACCCCATCCATGCATCCCTGCATCCCTGCATCCATCCCTGCATCCATGCATCCATGCATCCATCCATCCATCCATCCGTCCGTCCATCCATCCCTGCATCCATCCATTCACCCATCCACCCCTGCATCCCTGCATCCCTGCATCCATCCCTGCATCCATGCATTCATCCATCCATCCATCCATCCGTCCGTCCGTCCGTCCATCCACTCAGTCCATGCATACATCCACCCACCCAGCCACCTAACCATAATCTCCCCAAGGATTTGTCTTTGGCTCCCAATGGGCCGGGTGCCAGGGCTGGGGTCCCAAGTCATGTTCTGCCCCAGGTGTTCCCATAGGGAGAGCTTGAAATTTTCCCAAAATGTGATGTCTGATCTGATGCTGGCCCCATGGGACAGTAGAGCAAACGTGGACATCCTTGTTGGGATGGAAGAAGATGCTTCTTTCTTCTCCCATGAGCTCTGTGTCTGGAGCCCTGGGAGCATGGGTGATTCCAGGGTGAGGCTCGAGCTGATTGGGAGGAGTCTGTCCGTCACCACCGTGGAGCTTGGCAGAGGAAATGACCCTGTCCTGGGCAGAGCTAAGCGCTGTCACCCGGTTGCTCTCACATAGTTGCGAGTGGCCTGCAGTGGCATGGTGCTTGGTGAAAGAGATGGCAGCGGCACAGGTGTGGGGGCAGTGAGGGCCTTTGGTGGGGACTGAGTGGCCACGCGCTTGTGCCCCCGTGGGCTGTAAGATGTCACGGCAACAGCGCTCTTCCTCTGCATAGGGCTGGGCACACTCTGCCCCTCCCCCCTGAGCTTCCATCCTACTTCCTGAGAGTGAGCCCTCACTTCACATTCCAGGGACAGGAAAGGAGAGGTCAGTCATGTGCTCAAGGCCACCTGGCTGAGAAGTGCTGGCACTGGATCGGAGCCCGGCCTGCCTTTGCGTCTCGTCTGACCTGGTCTTGGCTTCCACGACTTGGGCCTTACATGAAGAGCCTGAGATAAAGCCGGGAGGGATGGAGGGAAGGAGGGAGGGAGGGAAGGAGGGAGGGAGGAGTATTTTAGTCACTTCCTCCTCTTGGCAGAGTACCAGACACTCACGGTGGAAGGGAGGGGGTGAGTGTGGTTCAGGCTTTGAGTCTGTGACTGTGGGTTCCAAGGCGGAAGTGGCATTGGTGCAGGGGCTGGCAGAGGAGATCACCTCACTGCAGGGCGGCCAGGAAGCAGACAGCAGGGAGGAGCCAGGGGACAGGATGTGGGGCCCTAGGGATGACCTCCAGCCAGGTTGCTGAGCCGTGACCTCACCCCAGATGAGCCTGGCACTCTGGGATCCAGTCACCTCCACACGTGGAGTGCTTGGGCACCTTTAGATCTAAATCAAAAGCAGGGGCAAGAAGGCAGAAAGGAGCCGGGCATGGTGGCGCATGCCTGTAATCCCAGCACTTGGGAGGCTGAGGCAGGAGGATTGGTGCGAGTTCGAGACCAGCCTGGGCTACAAAAGTGAGCTCAAGGCCAGCCTGAACTGCACAGAGAGACCTTGTCTCAAAAAAAAAAAAAAAAGAAGGCAGAAAGGGCCAAGAAGAAAGGTGGCGCCCAGCACAGGCAAGGAGCCAAGGAGAACTGAGGCTCCAGTCGGCTGTGCCTCCTCTGCCAGCCCAGTGAGTCTGCAGCATTGGAGGCCACAGGGACAGGGTGCTCCGTGTTTGCTTCTCAGTTTGTTACCGGGCACCTCCTTACCCATTCTTGTCTGAGGACCTGGCAGAGATTGTCCTATGTCCCCCCAGGACACTTGGATTGGAGCTGGAGTCACCTTCCTGCCCTTGCGCTTTCTGTTCTCTGGCCTCAAGTGCAGGTCTGTGAGCTGCTCCCACGGTGACGCCCTGGGCTGTGCAGAGGCTCGGGTGGGCGCCGCCGTGCGTGTTGGTGGGGCTGGCAGGGTTCTGTGTGACTCACTCCACCCGTGCCACCTCCAGTGCACAGCTCAGATCCAAGGAGGGGCTGGGGGTGGGTAGCGGAGGGAGGCGGCTCCAGAGCGAATCCTTCCGCGGGATGCGCGCGTGTGCGTGTGTGCGCGTGCGCGGGCGTGCGCCTGCTCATGCGTGGGTTTGTGAGCCCCGGTTGCCCACGGGGGCGGCATGGCTGTGCTGTATGCTTCAGGCAATAATCAGTTCCCTCTGGTTCTGTTCAAGGTAACTGTCAAAAATCCACAGAGGGTGCTCTGAATGGAACGGAAGAGCGTGTGCTTCCTCCTGCATGCTAATGCCTCCCCTCTCTCTCCTCATACTTGCTCCCTTGGGTCTTCTCTGGATCAGCCCCGAGTTACTACTGTGCACCTGGGTGTCACTGCCAGCCTGGCACTTGGAGGACATATCTCCCTGGTCCCTTCTCCCTTTTGAGTGCTACTTATTTAGGCATCTTTGTCTCCACAGTTGGTTTGAGTCGAGAAGTTTTTGGTTTTTGAGACAAGGTCTTGCCACGTAGGTCAGGCCGTGTTTGCACTCATTTATGTGGCTCAGGCGGGCCGCAAATCTGCTGGGCTCCTCCTGTCTGAGCTCTGGAGTGCTGGGATCACAGCTGTGCACCACCACGCCTGGCTCAAAAGGAAGGTCTTGAGTGGGGGTATGGATGTGGGAAAATGTCACCTTTCAACAAGTGAACTTGGAGCTGTGGTTTTGGAAGGTCTTGTCCCTGTTGAGGTTGTCGCCGCAAGGGATCAGAGGACGGGCGAAACGAGTATTTGAGTAGCAGAGAAACAGTTGCTGCATTCTGTCGCCCCACACCTTTCCCGGACCCCACAGCTTGGAGGCTGAACAATGATTAGCTTCTCAGGGAGGGAGTTGGCAGGAGGCCACGGCCCCTCCG
This sequence comes from Myocastor coypus, assembly GCA_004027025.1. NCBI lineage: Eukaryota > Metazoa > Chordata > Mammalia > Rodentia > Myocastoridae > Myocastor > Myocastor coypus. The sequence continues at coordinate 50,884 of PVJA010007779.1, forward strand.
CCTCCTTCGAGCTGCACTATAAAACAGGTGGTGGTTTGGAGCGCACAGTCTGGGCTCCCAAGGGTGCAGTGTGCCAGCTCCCAGGATTGCTGCTTTTTAATGCAGTGGGCACCATGAAGGAAATGCAGATGCCCAGGCTGGTGGGGTGTGCTGTCAGACTTCCTGCCAGGTTTTTTTGGCGTGTGTTTGTACAGGTTTCACCACGCAGCCCAGACTTGTCATGATCTTCTTGTTTTCAGCCTCCCCAGTGCTGGGATTATAGGTATGCGCCGCCATTCCCAGGCCTGGGGCTGGTTCAGTGTGCCCGCGGGTGGGGCCAGCATGGCATGTGGTGCTGGGGATTGAGCCCCGGTCCTTGAGTTTGCCTTAGCAGCAGCTTAGTCTGTTGGACTATCTCATCACCCTCTGTCGAGTTTTATTGGTGGCTATGTTGGCAGGAGTTATGACCTGGAGCAGAGGCTAGCAAATCTGGCCCCTAGCTTGTTTGTGTCAATAAAGTTTTATCAGAACACAGCCACACCCATTCATTTGCATACCCTGATGCTGCCCTTGGAGACAGGCAGGGATGAATAGATTGGAACCTGCAAGACCTTTCATAGAAGACTCCTGCTCAGCCGGCAGGCTTTGAGGCAGAAGTCTGTGACCCCTGTCTCATCATTGGGTCTAGGATTGAGTTAATTATTATTTTTTTTTGTGGTACTGGGGATTGAACTGAGGACCTTGTGCTTGCCAGGCAAGTGCTTATTCTGCTGAGCTATCTCCCCAGCCCCTGGGATTGATTTAAAAGCACAGTTTTGTAGCTGAAAACCTGGTCACACAACAGCGATGTCCCACCATTTAGCTTTCACTTGTGTGTTTCCTACAGGGTCTCCCTAAGTCTGCCAGGCCATGAAGGGACACAGTAATCAGTCCCACGGTTTCCTTCTGTTCTTTAATCTCTCTCAGTATCTGAGGGCTTCTGTGTCCCTGGGTCTGGCTTCCACCCAGGGGCAGGAACATTGGACTTTAGGCTTCTGGAACAAAGAACAAAATGTGCATGTTTTTAAGCCACCAAATTTGTCACAGCAGCTGAGGGATATGAATACCATGGTTTCAAACTGTGTGGGTTTCTGCCTTTTTCTTTAGCTATTCAGGACTTATTTGCAGGGTGTGCTTGGGTATAGGCTCCTGGGGGCACCGTGTATGGCACAGGCTGAGTTCCTGCCCTGTGGGCCCCGTGCCAGCACTCGGTGGGCTCCCATGAGGCACTGTGCTCTGTGGCCCAGGTCTCGTGGCTGTATAAGAAGTGGCACCCAGTTTGGTGTCCTCCCACACCCGTATGCCATGAGTGCGATTCTGGGCCTCTGGATTTGCACAGGGCCTCAGTGGGAGGCTCTGTAGCAGGGCTGTCGGGGGTGAGAATCTGAGGTGATAGGGGGTACCCAGAGAGCTGATGGCTGAGACTTGGGGCTGCTTCAGAGTGGGTGGCTGGCCAGGCCCTGACAGAAAGGAGACTTGACTGGAAAGGGGTAGGAGTCTGCACTTGCAGGGGACCAGAGGGGGACACATAGGGTGGTGTTCCTCCCAGTTTGGGGCCAGTGTGGGTCAGTTGCTTGTGATGGACACCCGGTGGGTATGATGAGGACCATGGTGATGGGCTGATGGTGTCCCAGGAAGAAGGGGGACCAAGGACAGAGTCCTGGGTGAGACCACAGCTGAGCTCAGCCTGTTGAGGCGGTCGCATCCCGTCAGCTGGCCTGGCCTCCCTTGGGGCCGGGATTAGCGTCCTGTCCTGACCTGGTGCTCAGCTGGATGCTCTGTTTCCGAAAGTCCTCTATTTGCTGGTCCTGGGTCTGCCCAGCAGATGGTTTCTCCCAGATTTGGACGTCTACAGCCAGCCGCAGTAATTGTGGTCAGATTAAGTCATTAGAGAGTGGCGCAGGAGTGTCATCAGCCTTCTGGACACCGGCCATCTGTCACCAGGTCAAGGTGGCGCCCAGTGATGCTGCTCAGATGCTCCGCTGGCTTGCTACAGGAGATTCTCTTTCCTTGCTTTGTAAAATGCTCTGAGAATCTGGAGAGATCCTTTGCAAATGGCTTCTGTAATTAATCTCCTGGGGCTGAAGGGGGGGCGATGTCTTGCCGGTTACTTATGCACAGAAGTAAGAATAAATGTGTCAGATAATGGGTTGGAGAGGGGATCAGTCCTTTTTCCTGTGGACGGGCGGAGGTGGCCCGGGAGGCCAGTTCTGTGATTAGGATCTTGTTCTGTTCTCCCTGACTTGCAAGAGCTGGGTTTCACAATCAGGGTTGCGGGGCAGGAGTGACATGTCCCGCTGCCTGTCCTTGGGCTGCAGAGTCTTCCGGTTGGCCTGAAGCTGGGGCTTTGTTTTGGCCACCACTGAAATGACACATGGCAGCCGGATGATCCCATGGACACGGGTGAAGGGTGGACACCGTGGTCATCTTGTGCCCCAGGGTTGCTGTTTATGTGGGCAGAGAGCTGGTCATCCAGTCGGTGTCTGGGACATCTCTTCCTCGGTCACTGTGACACCATTCTGTGTGGCCTGGGTCTCTGGGTCATGGAGCTCCAGCTGGACTTTAGGCTTTGGCCACATGAGTCACTCCCCAAAAGCATCCCAGCGTCTGCTGAGCTGCCGTGTCCAGCCAGAGCCTTGCAGCCCATTTTACCTTCAGATTGGCCCCTTGGTTCCAGGGTCATTGCCCAGTCTGGGCTCACAGGTTCCTCCTGGCTGGCCGTACTCTTTATGTTTCCTTTGAACTCATGTTAAGATAAAAACACAGATAGAATTCTACCTCCCAGAATTCCCTGTGCCCTCAATCCAGAGCCACGGGGCATGGGCACCTCTGCTTGAGAAATTAACAGTGTGTGGCCGCCCCTGGCCTGGTTCCTCTCTCTGCGAGACTCTCACTTCTGCCCCTTTGTCTCCTCAGCAAGAAGTTCCCAGGGGCAGGTGATTTAGGGCAAGAACAGAGCCAACCCTAGTCCTGTGGCAGTTGGCACTGCTTGTTTTTTTTTTTTTTTTTTCCTTGCCAAATGTTACCAGGGTGCCTACAGAAGTGACGCTCAGATTCTCCTTTCCTGACTTCTGGAAGATTTAAAGTGAACCTAGCCCAAGCCGCAGGCTGCTCTTAGTGAGCCCCAAACATGATCCTCTGGCCTCTTGCTTCTGTCTGGGCCCTTCGGATGAGACTGCATGCCCATCCGGCTGTAGCACTGTCTGAGTTCAGGATCCAGTGGCACCATGGAAAGCTGAGGTGGGTGGATCACAAGTTCAAGCCCAGCCTGGGCAACCCAGCCCCCTAGCAAGACCCTATATCAAAATTAAAAATCAAAAAGGGTGGAGGCTTTAGCTCAATGTGAAGGCCGTGGGTTCAGTCTCTAGCACTACAAAAGAAAAAAAGGATGAAGAAAAAAAGATGGCTGGGCGTGGTGGCGCACGCCTGTAATCCCAGCACTTGGGAGGGTGAGGCAGGAGGATCGCTTGGAGTTCGAGACCAGCCTGGGCTACAAAAGTGAGCTCAAGGCCAGCCTGAACTGCATAGTGAGACCCTGTCTCAAAAAAAAAAAAAAAAAAAAAAAAAGACAAAAAGAAAAAAAGATTTGGTGGAACAAACTTTACTGCTTAGCTCAAAGATGGCGAGGGAAACTCTGGGGAGAAGAACTCACGCGTGCCCTGATCCTGTGTCCTAGGCCTTGGCTCAGGGCTCATGGTTTGAATTTATTAATATGCAGGGTGCAGTGAGTCCGTGGGGAGCTCATTCTGTCCTTAGCTCCATGGTCACGCAGGGATTTGGGAGAGAGAGCGGCATTGTGCCTCTGTGGGGGAGGTCTTGGGTGTGTGGAATGTGTGGAGGCTGCCTGCATGATTCCTCCAGCTTGAGGAGGGCCAGGGAGGGGGCTGTGTGCCCCGGACCCCGGCGTTGGGTCCTCTATCCGTGTTCTTTATTTCTCTCAAGCAGAACATTTACAATGATGCCCTTTAGACTGAGCTTGGCCATCAGGTAGATTTTCTTTTTCTTTTTTTTTTGACTTTTTGAGACAGGGTCTCACTATGCAATTCAGGCTGGCCTTGAGCTCACTCTTGTAGCCCAGGCTCATCTCGAACTCGCACCAGTCCTCCTGCCTCAGCCTCCTGAGTGCTGGGATTACAGGCTTGCGCCACCACACCTGCCTCATCAGGTAGATTTTGTTTTGCTTAAGGAGCGTCTGAAAAATAAAATAGCCCAACATAAAAGAACCACGCCATTACTTACCTGGAGTTTTGGTCTGTCTTTTTGATTTTTTTTTTTTTTTTGTCTTTTTGAGACAAGGTCTCACTATGCAGCTCAGGTTGGCCTTGAACTCACTTTTGTAGCCCAGGCTGGTCTTGAACTCGCAGTGATCCTCCTGCCTCAGCCTCTCAAGTGCTGGGATTACAGGTGTGCGCCACCATGCCCAGCTTGGTCTGTCTTTTTGAGACAGGGTCTCACTATGCAGTTCAGTCTGGCTTTGAACTTACTTTGTAGCCCAAGTTGGCCTCAAACTTTCAGGGATTCTCCTGCCTCTACCTCCAGAGGGCTGGGACATAGGTGTGCACCACTGTTCCTGGCTTGGTGTGTCTTGAAATAGAGGTGGCTCTGGCAAAGTGGGCCCTGCATCTGTTGGGCTGCTGCTGTGTCCACCTTGGGTGGGACTTGGAGTTGCCACTCTGCCCAAGTGGCCCCCTTGACCTGTGGCCTGCGCTGCGCAGCCCGCCATTGCTGGTCACACTTGAGCTGCAGCTTTCTTGGAGACCGATGAGTCCCCTTGGCTTCCCCAGTCACCTGGGCATTTCCAGCAGGCCCACTGCCCCGGGACATTGCTGCAGGAGAGAAGCTCCTCTGTGTGCTTCCTGTCCAAGCAGGGTGTGCCCTGTCCAGGCCCTGCACCACTTGATTCTCTCACCCACTCAGGGAGGGGAGCTTAGCAGCAGGTGTCTCTGGGAAGGGGAGCGCCTTGGCTTGCTTAGTGACCAGACCTGGAGCTCCCAGATGCGACCCTCTTAAATGGAGGAGATGGAGTCTGTTTCCTTGTAATGAATGAATTGAATGGTTCCCAGCCGCTTCCTTAGTCACTGGGTCTGGCACCGGGTGATTTCTGACCCTGCCCCCAAGCCACGATGCCCATGCAGGGGATATGTTCAGCGTGAATTCAGGACATAGAGGCAGCCAGGATGGCACAACTAGACACCCAGGAAAGAAGACTCCAGAGGGGCTGCAGGAAGCGGCAAGGATGATGGGATGAGTGTCCACAGCGAGGAGAACATTTCCTGGGGATTCTCAGCGCTGTCCTTTGCTGTAGTAAAGATTTAGAAGGTAACCGCTCACGGTGTGTCGCAGCTCGTGGCTGTGCGTATGTTGCGTGTCGCCGTACGTTGGCCGTGACTGTCTCCAGGATGCTGCTAAGTGAAAAACCAAACAAGCTGCGGAACAATGATATGTGAGCAGCTATTTATGCCAGAAAGCAGAAAAAGAACACGGGGTGTGTGTGTGCCTTTTTTTATGTATGTAAAATGTTCCTGGAAGGTTCCTAAGAAACCCCTGGTGCCTGGTGTCTGCGGAGCAAAGGGGGATCCTGACTCCCGAATACTGTGTCTTTGGCTGAGACGTGTAAATATTCAACCTATTCAAACATAGACAAATTAGCAGAGAAAGACAGAGACAGGCAAGTGCGGCTCAGAGGCTGAGGGCTTCCTGGGCATCACCCCGCAGGGAACTGAGATCTGCATCCCCTCTGCTGCTCAACGTGGGGCTCGCATTGTCTCCCTGGCAATCTCCCCACGCCTCAAGCTCTTGCTCCTTGAGGCTGTTTGGAAGAACCTCTCTCTCCCTCGTGAGCCGCCATGTTGGGCTACATTGTAGCAGCTGGTATATCTGATTGGGTTCTTTGCCACGTGCTGTGGCCCTCTGTCTCAGTGACACAGCCTGGTGATGTGGTCTTGTCCCATCTGTGCGATCTTGGGGACCAGGATGCCCCCTGCCCTAGAGCTTCCTCTGGGGAATCTGGCTGTGGGCCCCTGCCATGGCTGCACTGCCTGAGTGCCCAGACTTGGCAGGTGTCTGGGATGAGGAGGGGCGTCGCAGGCGCTACCCAGGGGGTCTTCAGACACCTCTGGGTCCCAGATCTCTAGGGTCTTCTTCCCACTTGGAGTTCATGGGGACCATGGCTGGGTCATCAGCTCCTAGCCAGTGTTCTAGCTTCCTCCTCACTGCTGTTGACAGAGTGGCAGGAGGAGGGCACAGGGGTCCCGGCCCAGCTCAGTGCAGACCCCTCCTGCCTGAGGCAGGACATCACAAGTGATACTTCTGGGGTGGGACGTTGGGTCCTCTGCAGTTATAGTTTTGTGCACGATTGGGTTCTGGCCAGAGACCATGCTGGCAGGGCAGCACAGGGACGCAACGTGCCCTAGGCCTCTATCCACGCCCCCTGCCCAGCAGGCGCTGGGAGAGGGACCAGGCTGGAGTGGCCCATGTGTCCATCACCACAGGAACAATAAGTAAAGAGAATCCGCCGTTTGCACACCAGGGAGTACTACTCTGTCATGAAGAAGGATAAACATGTCCTTTGTAGGACAGTGCGTGCACCTGGAGACCACAGTGTTACGTGAACTAGAGCAGGCACAGGAGCTGAGCTACCACAGGGTTTCTCTTAAATGGGAAATCCCGTGTACAAATACACGAGAGAGCATAAGAAAAGCCAGGTAACAGGGGGGCAAGGAGAGAGATCTTTTGTCAATGGGAAGAAAATGAGAGATGGGGGGGTGAAGGAGCGCAGAAGCTCTGTGGTGTCCCGGGCCGCCTCCTCGAGGGATGCTGATAAATACAAGAACAAACTGAAGCAGCACCACAACCAGGCGTCGTGCCATCTGGTGCCCGGTGATCCCGGTGCCACCCAGGGCCTCCGCTGGTGTAAATGCACACACTGGCTTACGGCTACATTGTCAGAGTGTCGCCATGCCACGATGCGGTGTTTGGCTATAGAATAAAAAGCAACACTTAACAACATGCAGAGGTGAGCCAGCCCTGCACTGTGGTGGTGATGCACAATCTGTAATCCCAGCGCTCTGGAAGGCTGAGGCAGGGGGATCCTGTTTAAGCCCAGCCCGGGCCACTTAGCTTAGCAAAACCCTCTTCCCCTCAAAAAGAAAAAAAAAAAAATTAGAAAAAATATCAAGACATGGAGTTCAGGGTGAAGGCCCTGAGTTTTTATTGGAAAAGAAAAAAAAAAAAAAAGTCACTTCAAAGTAGATGTCACTGTTTCCGTTAAACCGACTCCTTCCTTTGGGGTCTGGCCTGTGCCTGTTTTCAGTCTCTGCTGTCCCTGGGGCCATGACCCACGAGTCCCTCCGTCCTCCTGGATGCCCCGCCCCCCGGCCCTGCTATCCCCAGCGCCACGGGCTCCTGGGCCACTGCTTTTGTCCTTGCCCCCCTCGAGGTGGGAGCCCAGGCAGGAGGCGTGGAGTGGGGTGTCCTGCTGCGGGAGCCCCAGGGCTTGGAACTTGGAGCGGGTGGGGCGTACCAGCTCCTCGTGCCCAGTGTGCGTCCTGGTTCCTGAGCAAGGGGCTGCAGCGGCACAGCTGGGAGTGTGTTCTGTGACTCTGGGACCTAGAAGGGCGGCTTTGTTTCTGTCCCAATGATGCCACTTCCCCAAGCTTGGCAACGGGAGGGCTGAGAGAAAGAGGGGCTCAGGGGACGGGTCAGCCACCCAGGTGAAGAGCCACGCGGGCACTGTCTTCTGAGGCCTGGAGGTGTGGAGGCCCAGGTGCAGGGCATCTGAGGGGGGTGCTCCCCTCAGTCCTTGCTGCCCTCCCCTGCCCGCCCTCCCCCCTCCCTTCCTTTCTCCTTCATTTTTGCACTACTGGGACTGAGGCCACGCAGGCCTCCACACTGAGCTACATCTCCAGCCCTTTTAAACATTTTTAGTTCTGAGATGGTGGTTTCACTGTGTGGTTTAGGCGGGGCTAGAACGTGCAACCCTCCTGCCTCAGCCTCCCAGAGTCCTGGGAGGACAAATGCCACCATGTCAGGCTTTGTTCTTTACTTTCAACTAAAAAAGTCCACGCACCAAAGCTGTTTCCCTCTGATGTAAAGCGAGTTCAGTGAACATTACAAGAGATTATTTGCTCTCCTGAAAATTCTTACCTAGAAAGCATTCCTTCCCTCCATATTGATTTAAGAGACATACGGAAAATTTGGAGGATACAGGAAAAGATAAATAATCAAAATAAAAGAACATATGGGAAAACTCCCTCAATTTTGGACATTTTTTTTTCCCCCAGTCTCTGTACTATGGATATTAAAGATGAGGGCTGGCCAAATAGCTCAGCAGATTAAAATGCCTGCTTAGGCAGACGCAGTGGCTGGGGCTTGATCCCCGGTGTGCTGAGGGCGCCCCGCCCCCACCACGCTGAGGCAGCAATTGAGACTGGGCGTGGTGGCCTGCGCCTATAACCTCAGCTCTTGGGAGGCTGAACACAGGCAGATCATTGTAAGTCCCATCTACATAGCGAGACTCATAAACCCTGTACTAAAACACGAAAAAACAAAAAACACTATAGATATTAAGATGTATGCATGTAAACACACCTACATGTAATGCTAAGGTGATTATCTTCAATGTAAAGATCACATATTTTTTTTAAGGTGTATATGAGATTGGGGCCCAGCAGGATGGCTCAGGGGTCTAAAGCACCTGCTTAGGAAAGCTTAGGTGGCTTCAGGGACTGCGGTTTGATCCCCGGCACCACATGCTGCACTAGCCCTGCCCTCAGGGCAGGCTGAGCCTGCCATGAAAATAAATAAATAAACAAACAAAACTTCTGAAACAAGAAAATAAAATAAAACAAAAAATTCAAAAAAAATGTTTAAAAAAAAGTGTACATGAGATCTTGAGGATGTTTTTATATCCTTAAGTGTCCTTAAATAAAATTAAAAAAAATTTTTATTTTATTATTTTTTTTCTTGTTTCAGAACCTTTATTTGTTTATTCACTCATTTTTATGGCCGGCTCAGCCTGCCCGAGGGCAGGGCTGGCGCAGCATGTAGTGCCGGGGATCGAACCGCCATCCCTGCAGCCGCCCAAGCTTTCCTGAGCAGGCGCTCTAGACCACTGAGCCATCCTGCCGGGCTCCCAATAAATTTTTAATATATGTATTTGTACAGGATCTCACTATGCAGCTTGGATTCATAATGATCCCCTTGTTGCCTGGGGGGCAGGGCTGGTGCCGCAAGTGTTGCTGGGGATTAAGCCCCAATCCCTATGCTTGCATAAGCAAGTGCCTGTGCCGCCGAGGTATCTCACTGGCCTGAGGATGGCATTCAAAGCCTTCATAGACTTCATGGACAGGCACACCGTCTTGTCCTGAGTTCTCATGGTTAGGTTACAGCTAATTCTTTGCTGCTGTAGGTCTATTGCGGGAAATTTTCCTGTATTTCTGATTATTTCTTGCAAAATCTTAGGAGAACAACTCCTGGGTTCAGGATATGAGTGTTTGTCAGTGTTGTGATTTGCGTTGCCAGGTTCATCTTTAGAAGGATTATGTGGTGGCATCGCTGCCAACAGCGCAGAAGGCTTTCACCCCGAGCCCTCCGCCATGGTGATTATTGTGACTTGTAGGAAGCCAGCTTGAAAGATTTCCGTTACCTTCTCAGCTGCCACGCGGCAGGTTGCTGTGAGAGCAGGGTGGCTTCCTTGCTACTCAGGCATTCACACTGATCTTCCTGGAAGGGTGTAAGACCGAGAAGACCCCGTGAGGTGGTCACCACCACTTGCCCTTCAGTTAAGGCATCTCCATGTGTCATGTGAGTGGCATGCGCCTCCAGACTGGGGTTGCAGCAGGTTTCTGAGGTATTCCTAGCCGTTCACTGTCCTTTATGTTTCTGCTGAGAGCCCTGTGGCATTTTCCACGTGGCCTCTACTCTGGTATGTGACACTCGCTTGTCACCCAGCTGTCTTCCAAGGGACTGTGTCTCTTCCCCTCCCCTTGGGTTGGGGTTTCGGTGGCTTTCCAGAGCTCCACACTCCCAGCTCAGGTGCCTGACGTGTGCATGCAGCAGCTGTCTTGGACATGGAGTGTCTGCCTCCAGCTGTCCCCGGGCTCACCCATCTGTGTCATCTCCAGTGTGGGACACTTCCCTGAGACCCCAGACCTCATGGGACAGAGGCAGCCTCTCCCCAGCCTCCCCACCCTGATGCCTGACCTCGGAACCAGAGGATGCAGTGCTATGGTCACTCTCTGATGCCTCTGAGACTGGGGAGTTTACTGTGTCACCATAGTAACTGTGACAAGGTCAGGGGCCCGCGATGACCCAGAGGTTCTGGGCCAGGATTGCTCACCGGGCACAGTGCCTGTCTCCGATCATTTAAAGATTTTTAAAATTTATTTATGTCTCTTCAACCTCATTTATTTGTTTGTGTTATGGCTGGCTCAGCCCACCTTGGGGGGGGGGTGCACAGCATGTGGTGCCAGGGATCGAGAAGCGGTTGCAGAGCTTGCCTTAAGTTTCCTCCACCGGCGCTTTAGACCACTGAGCCATCTCGCTGGCCCTCTGATTGCTTAGTTCAGGTGGAATTCAGTGTGGTGGGGCTGACAGCCATTTGCTCTCTGACCTAGGATGAAACTGACTCAGCTCAGGACAGCGGAGGCTGCTGTCCAGCTGCAGGGCCAGGAGGCCCAGGGGCCGTGGCTCGGCCTCCGCCCTTCCCCTTCCTATGGCCACAGAGCCTGGTGCTGGGAGCTGGGTGGAGTTGCTAGCCCCTTCCCATTGCACTTCCTCTTAACTGAGCTTCTTCCCCAGGGTGGCCGAAGTGTGCCAGGCCCCAGACCCAATGGCACTGGGATGCTGGCATCACCTTTCTAGACTGAGAGGCAGTGTCTGTGATGTGTTGGGGAGGAAAGGGGACACTGTGTGGCCTGTGGTCGGTGGGGGTCACTTGGGGTTAATCAGACCCAAGAGAAAGAAGAGAGTTTCAGAACTGGCCCTTGTGATGGGGGAGACATAGCCTGTGCAGGTGCCCTCGTGTTTCCAACCATCCGCTCCTGCTCAGCCTCACTGTGTGGGCTGGGCTGGTCTTGAACTCATGATGATCCTCCTGCCTCAGCCTCCCAAGTACTGGGATGACAGCCGTGCAACACCACACCCAGCTTCCTATGTTATTTCTAGAAGTGCAATCTCTGTTTGCAGAGTGGACACATTGTTTTCACGGATATGCATTTTCAAAGCAGAGTGCCACTAGAGTTGCAAGGCCCAGCTCGCTTGCCACACAGAGCCGGAAACCTTCCAAAGAGAGGGTGGCGATGACAGCACCATGCCCTTCACACCAGCTGGCAGCCAGGCTTGCCAGGGACTTGCGGGCGGGCTTGCTGCCACCTTGAGCCTCCCAAGGCCATCGGCCCCTGCTGAGGCTCACCCATGACTCTGGCTTCTGCTCTTGAGGAGAGGGACGCCAGCTGGAGGACAGAGGACAGAGCTGCTTCCTGAGAGGTCTGGGCTCCTGGCGGCCCTTTGGCTTCCACATTTAGGGCAGGAGCCAAGCTGCAGCCAACGAAGGCTGATCTGGGGGAGCCCTGAGTGCTGAGGCCAAGGGGTCCTATGTGGGTGGGCAAGAGATTTCAGCAGCTTTTGGGGTGCTTGGAGGCAGTGGCTTCTGTAGCAGGGCATGTCGAAGGGCAGGGCATCCTTGTCCGCAAGAGGTTCCCGCTCTGTTCCTACCTTGGGGAGGGCAGGTTAACCTCGGGCCAGGCCTGACTCTGGGCAGGTCCCAGGGGGTGCCCAGCTCTGAGGAGGTGTCCTGTGTGGCCTGGGCTCTCAGAATGAGAAGAATCCACACAAATCGAGCTGGCACCACGTCCAAGTGGCATGTGGTGCGGGCGTGTGCAGTCGGATATTTTTATTTATGATTGCTGATTCATGATGGTCTCCATGGTGATGGGGCCGCTGGAGGTGGAGGGAAAGGCTCATGCCGCTGGCTCGGACCACCCAGTGAGAGCGAGCGGCTTCCGCGCACAAAGGGTTAATTTCACATGGTTGCCCTGCCTGGACATCCGGTGACAGAGTTTGGCGCTTCTGCTTGAGAGTGTTTAGTGTCAGCAGGCTCCCCCGTGAATGCTACACGCAGCTCAGACGCAGGTAGACTCAGAGGGCCCCCAGGGCCACGGCGACCACTCTGGGTGCTGCTCTCTCTGCCCATGTGGTGGCAAAGCTGTCGTCCCGTGGCTGGGCGCACACTGGTTGAGAGAAAGGCACGGAAGTGTCCTGACCCCAGTGTGCACCAGGTGATCTGCGTGAGCATCTGTAAGGCGTGGAACCATGCCAGTATCCAGGCTCCTAATCCTTATTTAAGAAAAACAAAACACGTCTTTTTTTATTTTATTTTAAAGCATGCAGTATAGTGGGCTCTCTGCTGCCCTGAGGGCCTGGTGCTCCCCTGTCATCTCGGTGAAGCCCTGGGCAGCACCCACGCTCCCCGTGAGCCCCAGGCGGTGAAGATGGTCTCTGCCTGGAAGGTGTTCCCTGGTCACCCGCCCGGCTTCATTCTCTGCCCCAGCAAGCGCCCGGCTCCCCAATGTGCTGTTTTCTCATCCTGCGTGTGCCTGTGTCCCTGAATGACATGTCTTTTCCTGGCCCTTGTGAACTGTGCAGAAAAGAGATGGTCCTTGTGGGGTCTGGGTGTGGCTTTTCTGTCACTAGATGTGGTGTTTGGTCAGTGTGGCCATGACTGTGATTGTCTGGGCCTACAGCTACGTCCTGCAGCCTGGCGGGGTGGCCCTGTGCCTCTGTGGCACAGCTGGCACAGAGCCGCTCAGGCTGAGCCCCTCTGATGGTCATTGCCACAGTTTCATCCCCGGCCCCCCATGTCCCTGTGGGGCTGAGGATTGAATCTGGGGCCCTGTGCATGCGAGCTCTACCACCGAGCTGTACCCCGGCCCCATCTTTCATAGTGAGGCTGATTTTTGATTTTTTGGAGACGGGATCTTGCTATGAAGTTCAGGCTGGCCTTGAACTTGCTTCGTAGCCCGGGGTTGGTCTTGGCCTTGCTGAGACCTTCCTGCCTCAGCTTCCCAAGTGTTGGGGTCATAGGCGTGCACCCCCATGCCTGGCTCCACCTGTTCTAATTAGTTGAGAATTTGGGTATGAAAGGCAGATGTCACTTGGCCTGTCCTAAAGATACCCCCATGCCATGAAAGGGACGGCACACAGAGGGCCTCCATGTTCCTGCTCCAGACCCAGCCAGCCCAGAGCCTCCTTCCACGGGGCTCCCCATCCCCTGACACAGCGAGCTCAGACTCAGGGCTGCTAGGGTTCATGGGTTTCTTCTCATTAAACGTGCTTTAGATATTCGTGGGTGTAAATCTTACTTCTTTAAATTGCAGTCTTCTTAAACTCCCCTTGCCGCTTTATTTCCCTCAGGGATTAGCGCAGCCTCTTGCCTAGGTTCATTCTTCCGGGAAGCGCGTGGGAGAGCCCAGGAGGGCCCTGACTGATGGTGACATTGTGTCAGGGAAGTCAAAGATAAGGAAACCAAGCCCTGACTTTGCCTCCCACAGGGAGAAGAAGGAGATGAATGAGAGACTTGCTGCCACTTTGACAGGAGGGATATTTGGGTTATTAAGGAACCTTTCTTTGCCTGAAGATGTTGGGTAGTTTCTCAGATGAAAGGTCACTCTGGAGTGGATTTTGAAGGATGAGTAGGAGTTGAACAGACATGAAGCATACACGGTGTTCCTAGCTCTGGGGACTCCTGTGGTTCTGTCCTATTGTGACCTGGGCAACTTTTCTCTAAAAGCGTTCTGAAGGCAGACGTCAGTGAACACTGCCAAGTAGCCTTTCAGTAAGCAGAGAGTTTGCCTGGCCGTTATGGCCTCGGAAATGAGGTGAGAAATCTGCGCTGCCTGTGCTCTTCTGCATTTGCTGCTTTCGCGGCACTGGCTGCCTCTGTTGGCTATTTGAACAATGGATAAAGAAAAATAGAGCAAGCCCGGCTCTTCCTGCCGCTCCCGCCCTGGGTCCTCTCCTGACCTCAGGGGGCGTTGGGCGGCTCTAGCTGGTGATAGTGGTGGCCACCACTGAGGCATGGGGTCCCCACAGCTCCTGCTGTGGCAGGAGCTGCAGAGGCCCCAAGGGTATGTGGCCAATGAACCTGGAGTCCACAGAGTGCCCTGGTGGCCATCCCTCCGGGCTGCAGGGGCACTGGTGGCAGACCTTGTTCTGGTGGAGAAAGTGCTAGGGGCATGTGTGTCACCACGGACCCCTTGAGCCCTGGGCCACCTGTCTGAAAACCCCAGTCTTCCAAAACTCAGACTAATAAACGGCATTTGAGACGAGAGATCTTACCTACAAGCCAGGATTGCTGGGATCTTTAGAAATAGCAGATCTACAGATTCAGCCCTTGATGTGCCTGGATTAATAAAGTTTTATTGAAAAACAGCCTAAGCCTAGAACTTTCCTTTTTTGTTATTATTATTGTTTATTTTGATTTTTCTGCATTTTTGTTGTTTTTTAAATTACTTTTAAGGGGCTGGGGAGATAGCTCCATGGCACAAGTGCCTGCCTGGCAAGTGCAAGGTTGTGAGTTTGAACCCTGGTCCCACAAAAAAATAAAAGAGAAAAAAAAGAAAAAAATTCATTAAATTACTTTTAATAAGACATAACAACGTGACAGTTTCAAAACACCTTAGTAGTACATTCCCAATAATTGATACAATGCATATTGTTGTCCATATTTAGAGCACAGGATGCAGACATGGTAATTTTTCTAATCATTATGGATATAAAAATTTATTTTCATTGAAATAACGGAGATAGTCCAATATTCCATAATTACAGTGGATTATTGGCAGAACTGGCAATGTCAGAAGCTGTTGACTTAAGCCTTTTATAGCTTTACTTCTTATGTCTTGTGGTTAAACTTTTCTGCTGGGTGGTTAAGGGCAAGTTAACGCAAGATCTGCATAACAGAACATGTCACTTCTGTGTCTCCCAAGGTCAGTCAGATCCCCTCAGGATTTACCTTGAGACCCTGTACAGCGCTTTGTAGAGCTGTTGTCACTGTCAGGTGTCTGGATGAGTCACGGCCATCGCTTGACCAGTTTGCTCTCTATGAAAGCCTGGAGAATGTTTTCTGTCTAGGTGACTCTCCTTAGGCACACTATATACCTTCAATCCCTTTCCTCTAGGGCCCCAAGATCTCCTTGAACAGAAAATTTAGGATACCACTCAGTTATAGGATGTTATGGCGTAGGTTCTCTTATGTCCTGAGTCCTCACTGACCTTGAATAAGGAAAAATGCCATAGCATTGACCGGCTACAACTTTGTATATACACTTAGACTTCTAAATTTCTGTGTAAAAATGTGTCACTGCTTTTATCACATTGTTATGGTTTATGTCTACTTGTTCCCCCAAAGCCTCATGCGGTCATGGGCGGGGACTTCTATAGATTGAGGCTTGACTCATGAGTCAGTGGGATTATGTGACTTAGTACTGATCTAGAGTTTGAGACTTGATCCATGATCCCTGGGATTATGTGTCTTAAGTACTTCTGGGATTATGGGTGTAGCCTAAGGTGGATAGGCTGAGGCAGAGAGCCTGAATGTAATATAGAGAGAGACAGAGAGACAGACTGAAGCGGTTGCTCTGCTGCCCTATTGATTGGCTGCCTCTGCCACCATTTTGTTGCTGTTCTGCCGCCGTGAACTGGATGCTCTTTGCCCTGTTCCACTCAGCCTTGGGCCAGCCGAATATGGACTGAAACCTTCGCAAACTGTGAGCTAAATAAACCTTTCCTTCCTTCATTTTGAGTGTTGGGTATTTGTCCCAGCAACGAGTAAAAAGTAACTAAGACACACATTCTACAGAGATTTATGTATTAGAATATCAATGATTTTTTAAAATTTTTATTATTATTACTATTTTTTTAGAATATCAATGATTGCTAGATAATACCGATTCCAACTTAAGTCTAAGATGTTTGATACTCAGAAAGCAGTGATGTTAAGCTCAAGTACCTATGTTATAGAGTAATAGTATCACGAAGCTTCTCTTCTGGAGGGTTAAGAATGTAAGTTTACAGACCAAAAATTAGAGAGAAAGAAGGGCTACAAGGGTAGCCAATATTTTGGCCCTCACCCTTCGAGCCTTTTTCTTTATAAGCTGCCTGGGGTTACCGTCTCAGGACAAGGGCAGGGCCGAGCTGCTCAGCGGAGACCCTCGGACC
>PVJA010007780.1:0-67172 GCA_004027025.1 Myocastor coypus
AAGGAAAGGAAAGGAAAGGAAAGGAAAGGAAAGGAAAGGAAAGGAAAGGAAAGGAAAGGAAAGGAGAAAGGGGAAAGGGAAAGGGAAAGGGAAAAGAAATCACAGAAACCAGCCAAGCTGAGCCCGAAAGCCAGCCTGGCACTCACGGGAGAAGGTGAGCTCCGCGAGGGGCACATCACAGTCCATGCAGTCGTCGATGAAGCAGATGCACACGCTCTCTGCTTTGACCTCCACGCCCGAGATCCTTGGGGCTGGCACAGCCCCCGGGCTCTCTCGGCTGCCAGCAGCCAGGGAAAGAGACTTCAGCGGTTCTGCATTCTTAAACAACCAACTTGCTGCTTTTTTCAATTGACCTTCAAAGAAATTAAAAGTGAGCAATTTCACCAGTTTCTGCAGCTACTCTGGGTGCAGACAGAGAAAAGAGCCAAACTTTCAGAGGGACCTAATGGACAGCCCAAGAAATCCTCGATCTGTAAGTACTTGTGGATTGGGAGGGTGGGGCAGGGGAAGGCCTACTAGCACAGTAAGAGAAATTCCGCTTCTGAGGCCCTCTTTGCTGTGCACCTTCCACACGAGTCTACCAGACCTCACGATCTGACCCCAATGCCTCGAGGAGGCCAACTTCTTCCTCCTTCTCCTCCCCCTCATATTCTTCCTACCTCTCCTCCTCCTCCTCACCCTCCTCTTCCTCACCCTTCTCTTCCTCTTCCTCTGGTATCTATTGAAAAAGAGACTGAAGTTCTAGATGCCATTTGGTACCTAAGGACTGACTCATCTTTGCTATGCAGTGTTATATACACTGCTGTACTACTACTCGGAATTGTCCTCAAATCTTTTCTCCTGGAAGGACTGACAACAATAAAACAGCTGCATATGTGCAACACAGAACCGTTAAACAACAGCTGCCAGGGCCCGGCAGGATGGCTCAGTGGTCTAAAGCGCCTGCTTAGGAAAGCTTGGGCGGGTGCAGGGACCGCAGTTCGATCCCCAGCCCCACATGCTGCGCCAGCCCTGTCCTCAGGGCAGGCTGAGCCGGCCATAAAAATAAATAAAAGTTCTGAAACAAGAGAAAAAAATAAAATAAAATAAATAAAATTCTTTAAAAAAAACAACAGCTGCCTGAGTACAACCAGACTGCTAACACACACTTAACCTCTCCCAAGAAAAGAGAGCACAAGAACAACCGTGCAGCCCATAGTCGCCCATCTCCAGTGGCCAGGAGACAAGAGAGAGCACTGAGGGCTTGGACCCTGGACCACAGTGTGTAGCCAGGTGAGTCACTTGATCGTCCAGGATCCTGAGGTACTTAGAGAACTGCTAGCATGAAGAAATAAGTAAGTTCTCCAACCAGAGCCTGGCATAAAAATAGCAAGTCCTTGACTTACAACCAAGTTTCATACCGGGTGAATTGTTCACAAGTCGGATCTGTTCATAAACCAACAACCGTGAGTCTTACATAGTATACCCACGCAGGATTGCAACTTGAATGTCCACAGCTGGGGGACTTAATATATTGTCTCTTTTATAAACAGTTGTTATTACTTAGCAACTGGCTTATTTGTCAGGTCTGTGGCAGTATTGGGCTGTTGCTGTTTAAGAAACTCTTATTTATCGTTGCTACTAATGAACTAAATAAGTAGTTTTAGCTAATAAACTAAAAGGCTCTTAGAACTTTAAAAAAAGGATGCCTCAGGAAGCTGAGGCAAGAAGATTGTGATGAGTTTAAGGTCAGCCTGGGATACATAGTGAGTTCAAGGCCAGCCTGCACTACGCAGTGAGACCCTACCTAAAGAACAAAAGGGCCTTGAGTTCAATCCTCAGTCCTGCAAAAAGAGAAAAAAAAGAACAAAAGTGCCAGCCAGATAGTTCAGGGGACTAAGCTGTTCCTTAGGTATGTGCAGGGGCCAAGGTGCAATCCCTGGCACCATATGCCGGCACTGGCCCTGCCCCCCTGGGCATGCTGAACCGGCGATGGGGTCCAGGTATAGTAGCACATGCCTGTAATCCCAGCACTAAGGAGGCTGAAAACAAAAGGATCATTACATGTCCAAGCTCTGCATAGTAAGACCCTGCTCAAAAAATAAATAAATAAATAAAATGTGTTTGAATTGCTAAAGATAGCAGGAAAAATAAATACTAAGGAGTATAAAGTTAACCAAAAAACAATGATGTCTAGTTAGAAAGGAAAATAAGGAACATAAGATAATTACTGCATCTTCATTTTTTTTCATGACAACATTATTATAAATCATTATGGTACAAGACAAGCAGTTCACATCTAATTGGTCAGAGTGTAGCTTATATGATCTCTTTAGAAAAAGATTATCAATTCAAATGAAGAACTTGAAAAATATGCCTCCTCCTGAAAATACTATGTCTCTTAATCAAGGCAACACTTAAAGACAAAGACTGGAAAAATAAAACACAAGTGAAAGGTTAAATAAATTTTATCTGTAGAACCACTGTAAAAATATATATATATATTTGCAAATAATTTTAACATGAGAAGACAATGCCTCTGTAATATTAAATACATCATAATAAGATTACAAGGGCCAGGAAGACAGCTCAGTAGAATAAGCTCTTGCAAGCACTAGGTCCTGAGTTCAATCCCCAGTACTGGGAAAAAAAAAGAAAAAAGAATTTAAACATAATAAAATTATAGCTCTATGCAATGTTACTTAAAAGGTTTTATTCTTCCCTTCTGGGTATTTTTCCAAAGCATTGAAATATTATACCACAGCAATATATGAACACCCAGGTTTATGGCAGCATAATTTGTTACAGCTAAATCTTGGGGAAAAATCCAAAAACCTATCAACCAAGTAACGAACAAAAAAGATGTGGTATTTTATACAATGGAGTATTACTCAGCTATTAAAAAGATAAACTAAGGGCTCTTATAAGTAAATAGATGCAAACAGAGAACATAGTCATAAGTAAAATAAATCAGTCTTGCATGTGTAATATCACATTGTCCCCTAGTGTAAGAAACTGAAAGAGTGAGTAAGATCCAAAAGGTGGAATAGGTATTGTGAAAGGGAAAGAAGCTGCTCAAAAAAAGAAACAATTGGGATGGGGGAAAAGAGGAAAAAAGGGGGGGGGGGCATGGCATAACACACACACACACACACACACACACACACACACACACACACATGACAGCTAAGATAATTGCACCACTGATTCCTTAGTTCACCGAAAGAAGTTAGTGCTTATACTGCTGGATCAATTTTGCGCACCTATATCTGATAATCTGTAACCTGAGCAACTATTTCGAAGATAACAATATGCAATGGAATAATCACTGTTAATTTCCTATCATCTTGTTTTGAAATTCTGCACTGTTTTTGTTGTTGTTGTTGTTGTTGTTGTTTTCTCTTTAAAATAGACAACAGACAGACAGGTTTTACTCATTTCACGATGGAACACTAGGCATTCCACCAGTGAGCTACTTCCCTAGCACTTTTTATTTTGAGACAAGGTCCACCAAGTTGCCCAGGCTGGTGTCAAACTCCTGCCTCCATCTCCTGAGTAGCTAAGATTACAAGTGTGCATCAATATACCCAGCAACAAAATTATTTTTGCAATAAAACAGTGCCCACTTGTCAAGGAAGAGGACTTCCAAACCTCCAGTAGATGCTGAAAATCATCCACAGTACCAAACCCCACAATTTAATGCTTTTTCCATCTTCACTCAGAATTTACTGCCCCACAACTTTCACAGCTTGAGATACAAAAGGAAAACTAGCACCATATATTATGGCCGGCTCAGCCTGCCCTGGGGGTGGGGCTGGCGCAACATGTGGTGCCAAGGATTGAACCAAGGTCCCTGCAGTTGCCTAAGCTTGCCTAATCAGGTGCGTTGGACCGCTGAGCCATCTCACCAGCCCAACCATTTTTGTTCTTAATTTAATGAACAGAAGAGCCACCCTTAGTATAGATCTCAGCAAAATCTCAGCACATTTTTTTTTTAATCAAGTAAAGTGTTTTCACCTTTTCACTTACAGGGAGTACCTTTGAGCTTCTCTTTAGCATATCTGAATTGTCACCATCACTACTCTTCTGCTCTGAGTAGTTACTAAGGTAAATAACAGTTTCTGGAGCACCAACACCACAGTACTGCCACAGAGATGATAACAGAGCCAGCCACCCAGCGTCTACTGACTGGGCAGCATACGCTGTGCAGGACACAGTGACATTATCACGCTGCCTAGGTGGGCCTGCTATGTAAAAGTTATGTCCATAGTATTCACTTCTGGGCATTTTTACATTTAATGTTTTCAAATCAAGGTTGGGCACAGGAAATCAAAACCACAGAAAGTGAAACCATAGGTAAGAGGGGGCTACTGCATAATCTGTAAATATACAAAACATTAGGTGTGTAGATGTGCCCTATCAGTATGCATGGATGGACATACACTGTACGCAGAGAAAAAGAAAGCAAGCATGCCCTGGAAGGAAACAGCAGGGCCTGCATTACTCTTTCTTATGAGAAATCAGTTCCCAGGGGTTGGTACTGTGATACAACAGAAGGCGATTTTGGAATTGGGAGGACCTGGCTTTAAGTCTGTCTTAGGCCCTCACTAAACGCATGATGCAGACAACTTCATTTAACCTACCTTTCATTTCCTCAACTTCAACAGGAATAACTGCTACTTCTAAAGGTAATAAAATTCCAGAAAAAACGCTAAAGAGTTCAATGAATGCTCATGTTTATGAGAGCCACCAGACCAGCCCCACCAGCATCCATAACGGGATAACACAGAGCGGCCCAGCAAGCAGCCCTTTACTCTCAATTTACAGATAAAGAAGTACTGGGACAGGACAGCTAAGCCACTACCTCTCCAGAGTTATTAGTAAGTAGGTAATAGGGGGCAAAAGCAGAAACTGACCGAGGCAGTAAACTGCAGACCCCACCTTTCATCCATTGAAAGCTATTCAGTTCCCAAAAGACACACAAAGGTTCTTCTGCCAGCTTGTGGGAGCAGAAAAGGAAATAGAAAGGAAGTATATTGTCAAGAAGAATAGCAAACCATGGAACTTGATTCAAATTACCTTGACACACTAAAAGGGCTTTGCGACAGTCATTCATGCTAAACCCCAGCTCCTGTAGTCTGGCCAGCTGTAACTCTAGAAAATAAATAGGTAAATTAATCCATCTTCCAATTTAAGAGAAAACAAACTAAAACAGTGATTAAAACATTTCATTTTTGCAGGCAAAAAATGGCCCCTAAGGCAGACTTCTGTCAAGTGTACCTTGATTAAGGAAAACATTTCAAACCAGACACAAGCACTAGCCATACAAGTGTGTGAGTAAGTGGTCAGAGGTAAAACAGCAGTCATGGTGTAGGCAACTGCGGTTGGTTTGGGGTGTTTTGTTTTAAATAAAAATCAGTCATACTTAGGACTCACAATTATACTTAATAACAAATAATGACTCTGAACAATTTAATTGTGCAAAAGAAAAGTGTTAAAGAGAAGAAGAGTTACTCAGAAGACTGTGTGGGTGTGTGGTTAAGACACCTACCGAGGACAGGATCTAAGACATGTCTTGGCCCTTCTCTGCTCTCCTCTCCGACACTAGCTGCACCCGGAGGATGACTGCAAACGGAGTCCACTTCCAAGGCCACTGAGTCTGGCACCGCAGTGTTAGCTTGCTCTGGGATGGATTTGGCAATGGCAAGAAACAGCTGAACATCATTATAGGAGAGTCTGATATCCAGGGTGTGCAACTGAATCTAACAAAATTTAAAAGGCAGCAATATTTAATGGTTATGGTTTTGCATCCATACCTCTTATAGATATAAGTCCTATTAAGATCTAAAAGTTCAACAGATATTACAGCAAGTATATCATTTTAAAGACTAAAAAGAGCCAGGCATGGCAGATTTGGCAATGGCAAGAAACAGCCACTCTGGAAGCTGAGGCCGAAGGATCACCATGAGTTTGAGGCCAGCCTGGGCTGCCCAGCGCGACCATGTCTCATAAACACATGAATGAATGACTGCAAAGACCTTGTATTAAGTACTAATAACAATGAGGTAAGATGTCTCAACAGTAAGATCAAATGGCCCCAATGTATACCAAATTAAAAAAAAAAAAAAAAAAATACTAAGCTACCCAGGAATAATAATAAACAAATACATACACCTATACATATACATATGCATATGTATATACACACACTTAGCTGAAATAACTGTTATAGCAATTAATACTTCAGCAGGATGAATTTTATACAAATTCATTAAACATTACATCACAATCAAAAAGGGGACTCAGCATTTTGTTAATCTACTTTGCAAAGGCCTATTTAATTTTTTAAATCTCTGAAACAAACCAACCAACAAAATTTCTCTTCTTCGCTCAGGCACGACCTCCCACGAGTCACGTTTGGCACTAGCATCTCCTGAGGACCAGTCTTCCTCTAAGATTAACGATACAGCTACCAGAGGAGAAAGACAGCACAGACCCTCCTTGCCAGGGCACTGTGAAGAGTGACCCTGGATGATGGCACCAGTGGCTGAGACACCAGGCTCTCTTCATTCACTTTTTTTTTTTTTTCCTTCTGTGAAGTATCACAAGGGCAAAGAACACATAGATTTTCTTCTTCAATTTCCTATTTTCTAAGTGGACTAATTATACCCTTGCTACCAAAAGAGTACAACACCTACCGCCTGAGTCCCGCTCGCCAGACTTTCCCTTCTTTCTCACTGCCCTGCACAACTGCCTGCCCAGGCCAGATCTTCCCCTGCCCCACCCTGATGGCATCATCCCTCTGCTATCCACCTAATGACCCCAATCTGTGCCCCGCCCTGACGAGGATCCCTGCCTATGTGCCTTGGCTTCCTGCACACTGTATAGAACTTCAAGATGATACCAGACAATAAAAAGGTCTTTTATCTTCCCCAAGACTGCAAGGTCATCGATGACAGGGCTAACACCAGAGTTCATCTGGGACCTGCTGGAATCACTAAGATGCTTTCAGCTCCAAATAAGAAGGCAGCTACAGAGGACAGCATCTGAAGAGGCACTGAGGCACTGGAGGGCTTTCATCATTACCTCAAGGACAGGAGGGAAATCTTCACTATTGAATGCATCCATCAATCCAGAGCTATTTTGGTAAGAAGAATTTCCCACCAGCTCCACTTGAATCTGCACTGGGTCAACAATTGACAGAGCGGTATCATGCTCATTCCCCAGGCGACATGAAAACACCTACAAAATGGAAAGCAGCATGAAGAGCGTTACTGTGACCTGGGATGGCCCTAGCCATCTGCATGGAGAGCATACTTCCAGAGTGGTCAGACCTGTGTTGTCACACCCCACAAATGCTGAAACAAAGACCAAAAGCAGTGAGGCAGCTCTCACCCACTGCCAAGAACAAGAGGAAAGGTGTTTTACAATTGACCCCCAAATGCTGAAAAACCTCACAATCTTTCTAGGAACCTGCCCAAGGAAATAAAGAAAATATCAATGAACCATTTTTTATTATTAAAAAACTAAGAGTAACAAAAGTTATGTTGCATCTAAATGGAATATTCTACAGTCATTTTTAAATGATCACCCAGAACATAAATAGTCACCACACAGAATGTATGAAAATATAGCCCAGTCAATATGATATTGCATCATAATTTTAAGGAAACATCAACGGAATGATAAAATGAGACAGACTTACACCATTAACAATACATTAACTATTGAAGCTAGGTGGTAGATATACAGTTCATTAATTTGTTTCTGTTTGTATGTTCTATAATGAATGTTAAAAAGTAAATATGTTTGTAGGGGATGGGAGGGAACATGGGCTCCTATTCTGGAACCAAATTATTTTGTATTTAAGAAGAGCACAAAAGGGCTGGGGAGATAGTTCCATGGCACAAGTGACTGCCTGGCAAATACAAGTTCATGAGTTTGAACCCTGATCCAGCAAAAAAAGGAAAAGAAAAGAAAAAAGAAGATGCATTATTTTGGGGAACCTGGCCCTCACCCTGTCATTGTGCATGGGGCATTAACAGTACTACCAAAAACAACATGACAGCACAGCTCTTTCCCACATTCAAACCTCACTGACTATATGTGGTAAATTCATCCTCATGGCTTATCAGGATGGCAGTGGGATTCACATTCAGTTGTTCTGTCTTAAGAATGAGATCAGGAGGAGTTTCTAGGAATCTCAATTATTTTGCCGAGTAGTTTTTCCAAGACTTTGAAGCAGAAAAGTTTCATTTTCCTTTCTCCTTCATGGGCTGCTGCTGAACAAAACCCAATTGTACCTGACAGTTCATTCATCAATCATCAAAATTTTCCATTCAAAGCTCACATTGTGGAGACTTGGAGAGCACACGAGTTGCGACTTCTGACCAACTCTCATTGCCCCAGTGTGTACCTCCTCGTCCTCAAGCAGAGCTTTATTCACTGTACAGAAACAGGTGGTCAAGAAACTGAGATCGCTACAAGCCTCATTCAGCTGTGTCAGACTCCTAAAAGCGTACCATATACTGCTGACGGTAAAAATGAGCTTTATCCATTCAACCCCTGAGTGACATCACTAGAAAAAAGAAAGCAGAGGTGGGCCAGATAGCTCAGCGGACTAAAACACCTGCTTAGGCAGAACACAGCGGCTGGGGTTCAATCCCCAGTGTGCTGTGCCAGCCCCACCCCTGGGGTGTGCTAAAACAGCAGCTGAGATTGGGCATGGTGACATGCACCTGTAATCCCAATGCTTGGGAGTCTGAAAACAGAAGAATTACCATGAGTTCAATCTATGCAGTGAGACCCGTAGACCCTATACTAAGTACATAGAAAATAAAAATAAAAAATAAAGCACAAAATGTCCAATCTGAAAGGAAAACAACTGTAACAAGAGGCACTTTAGCTAGAACCAGTGAATTAAGAATACCTGACAGGGAGCCAACAACCTGCTATGTCTCCCTTGCTGTCTCTACTGTCCCGACCTACAACAAGACAGGGTGATTTTTATTTAATAGTGCAAAATGAGGGCCAGGAAGACATTTCAGGGACATAAGTGCCTGCCTGGCATGCACAAGGTCGAGTCTGATCTGCAGCACCACAAAAAAAAAGGTGCAAAATGAAATTTTCAGGCTGTCCAGGCCGCCTGGACAGTGCAAACTACCTACGTCACTGGCAATGTGATTTTCTGCGTCACACTCACCTCTCTGGAGCTGACCTCACACAGATGAGAGCCTGCTGGACAGCAACACATAAAGCCCCAAGCACTGTTTCTGCACAGGTCTCCATTAACCCAAAGCCCTGCACAGACCAGCACTCAGTGTGGGACAAGGGCTGCTGAGATGAGGGCCACAGCGTCTCTGAGCACATATGCCAAGGACTAGAGTAGAAGATGCAGAGGATTCAACAAGGTGCCTGCCAGGGGGTCCAGAACTGGAGGACTGCTTGAACTATGGACAGGAGGGAGGCAGGCAGGCAGGCAGGGAGGCAGGCAGGGAAAAGCCCGCAAGAGAGAGAGTCTCTCCATGAGCCCACAGCCTCACACTGGGAGAATGCATCACAGGTGAAAACATGGCACAGACTTGAGGTAAAGATGAAGAGACAGGGCAAGGGCTTTCAATTCCATGAATGATTTCCCCAGAAAGAGACTAGGAAGCAAATTCATCTCCAGATACTTCTCTTTTGAGCCCAAAACGCAGTGCTGTGATGGGAACACAGACTTCTTACCTCGATGCCAAACAGACTTCCTGAAAATGGGCGATCAGCAAAGCGAGGCTTGTAGGTGAGCACTGTGGTGCCCTTCAGAATAATGGCATTAGTGTCAAAGCAGGACACGTCCTCAACAACCACAAACTCCGTGCCTGGAAAGGACAGCACCATGAGTCAGGGCAGAGCAAGGAGCTGGTGGCGAGGGAGGCAGCATACTTCGACTAAGTGAGCATAAGGACTTGCTCTGGGCTTGGTTCTCCAGGGTGTCTGCCACTGCTCAGCCTCCATTCCCAGCCCAGACAAACTATGCCCAGCAGGGCACTGCCATGCCAACAGAGCACTACGAGGGCACAGAAGGCCAGGATGCAGCTTCTCTCCTCAGCATATCTGTATAAGCTGGAGAGAAACTGCAGTCCTGTCATCCTGGAAGGCCTAGCAGATACCTAGAAGTTCAGCAAAGCATCCCATCTCCAAGTAATGGCCTCATTTTAAATCCTAGGAAGAGGGGCTGGGGAGATAGCTCAGTAGAACAAGTGCTTGCCTAGCAAGCACAAGAGCCTGAGTTCAATCCTCGGGTCCAGGGGGGAAAAAAAATCCCAGGAAGTATACCCAGATGATAACATTGTTAGGCAGAGTAACATAACATCTGCTAAGTACCCAAGTCGTCTATGAAGAACACAGACCAATTTATACCAAGATTTTTTAAATCAGTGTCTACATAAGACAAAAATACTCTTATTCATTAAAAACTGTACTAGATAATCTTTTGTAACTGAATCCATTTAAAATGTGGTTGGGCAGCTTCATCAAAACCACTGAAAGGTCCTGAGTTCACTCCCTGGTACCGCAAAAAAAAGACTGTCTCTGAAAACCACTGAGAAGCAGGCAGAGATATCACAAACCTCAGCTGAGCCTTTCACATACTGAATTTGCCCATATTGGGCTCCTAAGATCACAAAAGAAAACAGAAGCCAGTCTTCTGGATAGGGATAAGACTGCAGGCTGGGCAGATCCTCAGCCTGGACACATATACTGTGCAGACAGAGCAGAGGCACCAGACCAGACTCAGCTGTTGGTGAACTGGGTAGCTCATACCTGAAAATGGAGGTCAAGAGCCCTAATGCTTCTTAGCTGTAAAAGATGTAAAAATGGGGCCTGTGACATAACTCAGCAATCTTAAGTAACCACATAGCCGGACGTGGTGGCACACGTCTGTAATCCCACCACTTGGGAGGCTGAAGCAGGAGGACTGGTGTGAGTTTGAGACCAGCCTGGGCTATAAAAGTGAGCTCAAGGCCAGCCTGAACTGCATAGCGAGACCCTGTCTCAAAAAGAAAAAAAAAAAAAAAAGTGACCACATAGCAAGTGCAGTGACCTAGGTTCGATCCCCAGCACTACACACCATGCCAGTCCCACCACCAAGACAAGGCACTGAGGTGTAGGCCTGTAATCCCAGCCCTGGGGAAGCTGAAAGCAGGAGGATCACTATGAGTCCAAGCTGCATACAGACTTTGTACCAAATACATTTTTTAAAAAAATGTGGCCGGGCGTGGTGGCGCACGCCTGTAATCCCAGCACTCGGGAGGCTGAGGCAGGAGGATCGGTGTGAGTTCGAGACCAGCCTGGGCTACAAAAGTGAGCTCAGGACCAGCCTCAACTGCATAGCCAGACCCTGTCTCAAAAAGACAAAAAAAAAAAAAAAAAAAATGTGAATGTATAAGTGCCGACATCTAAAAATGAGATGCCACCCAGGAATCATCCTGCAAGACAGACCTGGGCAAACACCCACACAAACAGTGAGGCGCACCTGTTACGTTGACCTTGACCTCCAAGTGCCTTTCATTGGACATAGGAAGGGAAGACCGCTTGGTAACTACTCCACTCTTCACGGTTTTGGGAATAACAGCAGAGTCACTGCTGGAGTTTCGGTGGCGAGAAGGAGTCACATTTTGTTTCTTAATATCACTGGGTGTGTAGAGAAAATCATGGACTAACAACAGCCAGTCAAATATAAGAAACACCCGGAGATTGTTGAGAACTACTGTGAAGCAGGAGGAATCCTTTGTAGATCTTCAAGAAAAAAGACAGACAAAAATAAAGTCAGAAAAAGAAACATGGCATTTTAACAAGTTACAAATGTATTATTCAGTTTGGGCAGGTGGTATGCCTGTGTTTTTGTTTTTTCTTTTGAGACAGTATTGCCCAAGCTGGCCTCAAACGGATGGACACAAACAACCCTCCTGCCACAGCCTCCCACCTGAGAAGCAGGGGTTATAGGCCTACACCGGTACACACAGCTTCTATTGCAATATTTTTTAAGCTGACAGCTGAAGTGCTCAAAACTGGTTTACATATGCAGTGTATAATTTATGAAAGTTGGTCACATTTTTTAAAAGAAGATGAAATGGGCCTTTAGAAAGCAGTGTATCCAGGGGAAAGGAATTGAAGGTGTATAGTGTGCTTAAGGAGAGTCACCTAGAAAGAAAACATTCTCTTGGGCTTTCACAGAGAGTAAACTGGTCAAGCAACAGCCATGACTCATCCAGACGGCTGACACTGACAACAGTTCTACAAAGCACTGTACATGGTTCCAAAGTAAATCTTGAGGGGATCTGACTGACCTTAGGAAATAAAAAAACTACATGTTTTGTTATATAGGCCTTGCTTTAACTTGCCCTTAACCACCCAGCAGAAAAGTCTAAACATGACGCATAAGACGTAAAGGCAGTTCAGTATACTGAGCTGTAAAAGGCTCTAATCAATAGCTTCCAACATTGCCAGTTTCACCAGTAATCCACTCCAATTATGGAACATTTGACTATGTATACAACTACCTTCTCTTAGATCAAAGAAAAGAAATCTATTGTACTAATAACCATTAGAAAATTTATCATGTCTACACCTTGTGCTCTGTATAACTATAATGAGAACAACGGGTATGCATTGTATCAATTATTGGGAATGTAATACTAACGTGTTTTAAAACTGTCATGTTGTAATTTCTTATTAAAAGTAATAAAAAATTAAAATTTCAAAAAAAAACAAAAGCAGTGTATCACAGCCCAGTGAACTCAATGGGTGCGATTTTCTAAATACTTGGCAGCTTGACAATCACAACTGTGGGGCTGATATTGGCACCTAGTGGGCAAAGAAGACCAGGGACATTATCCATCCTCTAATGCACAGGACAGCCTCCATGGCAAGGAGTTAACAGAGCCAAAATGCCAACACAGGGTGGGCATCCATAGGCCAAAGATTTGAAATCCTCCAAAATCAGAAACAGAGCATTTTGCATTTTGGAATTCAGGGTTAGGAACACTAAACTGGCAAAGTCTATATGAAACACTACAAAAAGTGAGAAAAACCCATGTTCTTCTGGGCATTTCTGATAAGGAATACTCAATATGGAGTACTGAGAACTGAGAAACTCAAGTGCAGTAGAAAAGGACAGCTCTGAAGTCAGAGACCCAGATTTAAATACTGCTGCTTACAGACTGTGCCATCCTAGCTAGGTCTCCTCCTGTCTCCCAGCCAGTTAGTTCCCTTGTTAAAAAATGAAGGACACTGACACTGAATGAAAGACAAAGCACCAGACACAAAGCAGGTGCCATTTCCTTCCCCGTGGCAGTGCTGAGATGAATGGGGCACTTGTCCTTTGGAGTCTAGGACTCCTTCATAAACACTAAGTCCACACACTAGTGCTAGGTGGTCTGAGAGAAACTGATCTGAGAGCTCAGAGCTTGCAGCCTGAGGAGAACAACTAAGATGACATTTACTGTAGGGTTTCCTCCAGCAATCTAGAGCCCATGGAGCTGGGGCAGTGGCAGGAGCCGGGGAGAAACTCAGCCCTCACTGTTCCAAATTTCATACTTAGGTGAGACCCCAAAGACTGTCAGGCCTGGCCTGAGTACATCCACGGTGTACTCAGGGTTCCACACAAGCCCTATTAGTACACCAGTAGGTAGGTGCAGGCAGGACCTCTTGTTTAGAGCTGGAGCCACTTGTTTCGGCTCTTCTGGGTTGAGCTTAGCTAGGAAGGGCCAAAAGCAAGACTGGAGGCTCTGGCTACTGCACACTCCTGTTCCTTGCCCTATATGGGAAAAGGTGATTGGGGGTATTTCTAATGCTGGTTTCTCCAGTCACTCATTTCTTCTAAACTTGGCTCACTGCTTCTAATAAAAGGGCCCCACGATGCGTGTCTCCTTCCTACAAATACAACAGCTGTCACAGAAACACTCTACGCTTCTGTAATAGAGAAAAAAATCCCGCCCTCAGTAAAATTTTACCACCCCATTCTGAACAGAATTTGTCAGAACTAACAGGAAAGTCACAGTATGTCAGATCGCTTTGCTGGAAAATATTTCAAGCCTTTAAACACTGTAAAGTGATTTACATTTGACACACAAAATCCCAACAGAAGAATGATTCTTCTTGAGACACAGAATGCATTCAAAAGTTCAACCAAGAGAACAGTTTGCTTCTCTCACTAACAATAGTATTTCTGTTCCCAAGAGCCAAGGTAAGATGTTATTGTTTGACTCCAAGAAACTGTACAGCTGAACTATATGAATAGAGTAACATTTCAAGGTTCCTTGTATCATAAAACCAAACTGTGTGGGACAACTCACTGATAGTTAAGGCAAGGAGTTGGGTATGGTGTATACTGCATGCTTCTAACCCCAGCTACTTGAGAGGCTGAAATATCCTGACTTTAGTCAACCTAGGCAACTAGGTAAGAAATTTTTTAAAAATATAACAAAACTAACAGGACAGGAGTTATGGCTCAGTGATAAAACATCCCAAAAAAGAAAGCCACTATGACTAATAGCAAATTATGTCTACAGATGGACCAAATACATGCAAGCCCCCTGTTCTGACAAACATCTTCAAACTAAAGAGCTGCAAAATACAACCTTTTCATCTGGCTGCATGCAGCCCATGACTAGAGAGCTGGCAGGCAGGAGAGGTCACTGGCTGTGAAGTTCAAGGCCCAGCTTTGGGCTCTGACTACAGGACTTCCTAGCTGAGTGACCTTGCCTGCATGACTCAACCTTCTCCGGGTATCTATCTCTGCATCTGTAAAAGGGGAATGAAGTCACCTACACAGACTTCCTGTGAGGACTCGAATGACAGTAGGTAAATTAGCTCAAGACCCAATGTGATGTGACTAAAATGCCTACTACTAAAAAATAAAATAAGCTGGGTGTGGTGGCGCAGGGCTGTAATCCCAGCACTTGGGAGGCTGAGGCAGGAGGATCGCTGTGAGTTCAAGACCAGCCTGGGCTACAAAAGTGAGCTCAAGGCCAGCCTGAATTGCATAGCAAGACCCTGTCTCAAAAAGACAATAAATAATAAATAAATAAGTTAGATAAGTGTTCATACAAAAGTTTAAATGTTTTCTAGGCTTCCAAAAGGCATGAGCCTGTCCTAAAAACAAACTAAGCCCTGAAGAATTCTGAACAGCATACTGGAATGTCAAAAATATAAAGACAATAATCCCAATGATTATTTTTTTCTTTGTTTGTTTACATATGAATTTTCCCCCACCGTTTCTTCATAGTGGCTTATATTTGAAACATAGCTGATGATATTAAGAACTAACAGGATTGACTCCAAACAGGAAATGGCTCCAAAGGTCTCCTAGATTTTCACTGAAGGGCTTCTTCAGTTCAGTCCTAATGTTTCAGTTTTTAAGGCATGCAGACTTAAGCATAAAATCTCATAAGACTGTGTCATAACAAACTACATCTGTGCCAAGCAATATACCAAAATCATTTTGTTCTTTCTTAGCTCTATCCACATAGGAGGGCAGAGTCTTTCCTTCTTTCTTTTTTTTCTGTTTTATAAAAGAGAAAAATGAGTTTCAAAAAGGCTGAACAACTTGCCCTAGGACACACAGCTAGAAAGAAGAGATACAGGTGTAGAGCTAAGATTTGTGATTCTGAAATATACATTCTTCCCACACACAGTGCTGTCTCCTGCAATATCAAAGAGAAAAATGTAGTCCAATTCAAAAAGGTAAAGACTCTCGATATGCACAAGTGTCAGGGAGACCTGACCAGACAAGCAACTGTGCAAGTCAAAACCACCTTCCTCTCATTATAAACCAAGTTATTCTCCTATTCCCCCTCAAACCAGCATAATTTCTTTCTTCCCCAAATCAGTTTACAAATTAAAACTTACAAGAAGGTTGAATTTAAGGACTTGGTTTCATTCTGCACATCTTTCAAGGCAACAGAGACATCTTTTGGCCAGTAGTGAAACTGCAAGCACGCAGGAAAATCCTACCAGTGGGCAGTACGAAAGGTCTCTAGCAATAAAGGGAGAGAGGTCTGGCTCTACTACCTGAAATGAAGCTCAATCTGAATGGACCCTTGGGTGCTGCTGCTATTCTTGGAAGGCTGAAATATACAGTTGAATACATTGGTCAGGCCTGGGCTGGTCTTTTGCCCAGCGTAGCGGGTGTCAAAAGCCATCATGGAATGAGAAACCAAGTTAATGGACTTGGTTTGGTTGGAAAAACTTTCATAGAGCAGTTTACATTTCTTGAAGTCAAATCTAAAGGGAAAACGTAAACAAAAAAAATTAAACATAATTTTGCTTTATAGAATTAGGTAAGCTCAGTATAACAAGAGCAAAATCATCAATATAACTAAGTTCTACAAAAGTGAATAACTTATTCCAAGACCCTGGATTGATTTTGTTAACAGACCCTCAAAATGGATTTATAGTCTTTTTTGTCTTTTTTTTATGGCTGGCTCAGCCTGCCCTAGGGGTGGGGCTGGCACAGCATGTGCTGCCAGGGATCAAAGCACAGCCCCTGCGGTTGCCTAAGCTTTCCTAAGCAGGCACATTAGACCGCTGAACCATCTCACTGGCCCCTAGATTTATAGTCTTATGTCTTGTATTTTACCTTACTAATTCCAAAACAACAATCTTATTTTTGGAACCTCTATGAGGAATAACAATACCATAAATATATTATGTTTTCTGATTCACTTTCATTCTAATTTCCCATCAGAAATCTAAAAAGCTTGTATATTTATAACAACCCGAAAGAGATATCAAATGTCCCTTTAGGCTAGTGGAAGCAAACAAATGGCAGCCATGCCACAGTGAGCTGTTTATATGAAAGCTCACTGCTTTGGACCTTCATCTGTCAACTTCTTGCGTGCCTGGAGGTTTTTCTCTCCAGTTTGCCCAGCTTTCTCTGTAAAATCATTAAAGTTCACTGGGAATGCCCAGAATGCATAATATTCTTTACAGAGAGAAATAATCCTCCAACAGGAAATGCATTTGAAATCAGTATTTTAGTAAAAGAGGAAGTTCCAATGAGAAATTTATAATTATTCAGTACTACTGTGACAATCCATTCAGAACTGTTCCATACTGAAAAAATGCAAAGGCACAGCCAGGGATTAAAAAAAAAAAAACACCTTCTGGCTCACAAAAAAGTCAGGATTCCAGATTGTTCACAGCACACACTTATCAGCTAAAGGGACAGATCCCAGGCAACTTCCAACAGACACGCAAACTGGAAGCCCATGAGCTCTAGTGGGGACATTTCTAGCCTCAGTGATTGACTTTCAATTTTGGAACCACTTTTCCAGCCACATAATCCTATGTTAGATGGAAACTCTATCTGGGAAATAGGCATCTTATAGGACTGCAACAAAATCAGCCATTTATAGGGCTGATACAAGATTGAAAAAAAAATTATTGGGCCAGCCAAACAGCTCAGCAGATTAAAGCGCCTGCAAGCAGGCGCAGGGGCCAGGGATTCAACAGCAACTAAGACTGGGTGTGGTGGTACACGCCTATACTCACAGCTCTTGAGCGGCTGTAAACAGGTGGATCCCTACAAGTCCAATCTAGCAGTGAGACCCTGAACACCCTGTAGACCCTTCCCTAAAATACAAAAAAAAAAAAAAAAATCAAGTGTAAAAGTAATGCATTCCTTAGAGTTCCAATCAATAATCACAAATGTACACTTCTATACTAGCTAAGCAACAGGCTAAGTACATGGTCTCTCATCTGAAAGGAGCAGGAGCCACTCAGCTTCCAGATACTTCCAAGGAAGGACTGAGACCTAGCATAGCACTGCCAAAGCTTCCAACTTTTCAAAATAAGCTGGTCGGGGCTGGGGAGATAGCTCCGAGGCACAAGTGCCTGCTGGGCAAGTGCAAGGTCGTGAGTTTGAACCCTGGTCCCACAAAAAAAAAAAAAAAAGCTGGAATTACTCAATTGTTTTGATGTGAAATTCCCAGTATTTAAAATATTCACCAAGGAGGCCATCATCCACGCTGCCTCCTCAGAACCATACAAACACATGGTGGTATGGTCCTCCCCAAGCCCTTCCT
Source organism: Myocastor coypus (assembly GCA_004027025.1). Taxonomy (NCBI): domain Eukaryota; kingdom Metazoa; phylum Chordata; class Mammalia; order Rodentia; family Myocastoridae; genus Myocastor; species Myocastor coypus. Next base: position 18,048 of record PVJA010007780.1, read on the forward strand.
GCTGCAGGGACCACGTTCTAGCTCCACAGGTGAGCCACAGCACTTAATGGACACTGCGGAACATTCCACACTTATTTTTTCTCTCTGGCACACTGAAACACTGCCAGCTCAGCCTTGTGTGAAGTTGGGATGGGAAGATCACGTGAGCCCAAAGAGTGTGGAATCAACCCAGGCAACACAGAGAGACCCTCTCTCAAAACAAGAAACAACAAAAAACAAAAAGAACACCACCATATTTTGTCACCCAGACTAAGTAAGTGGAGGAGCCAAGACCCACAGGGGCTGCCTCACTTGAGCTAGAAAATCTTCACTGTTTTAAGTCACTGATATTTGGGGTATCAAAGCATAACCTATGCTATCCTGGCTGACAGAGCCTCAAATTTAAACTTTTTTTTTAAGCACTCCAGAGCCTGGGGGCAAAGCAAAGTGATGAAAGTATCCTTAGCTTGGGAGCACCACAAAATAAGGAATAACCAGCAGACTGCAGACTAAGCAGAAAGCACTCACAGACCTTATTCTGCTGCAGCACCACCCTGCACCCTCTATGCTAAAGCACACAGCACTGTCTGTACTACCATTACTGCAACAACATTGAAACCATACCTGGCAAGGGATCCAGCACCTTCTTTTCCTTTGGGATCTTTAAGCTCCAGACTTACATTGACCATGTCAATGAGAAAGCACATGCCAGTGTACACCTCTCCACTCAGAACAGTCTGTAAGAGGAAGCACTAATTAATCTATGGGTGACGATGCCAACCAAAAACAGACTCACAGGTCAGAAATATAATTTGCCTGTGGTTCCACCTTCTTTCCACAGGTAAATCTGACAGTTATGTACACAAAGTAACAATCAGTCGAGGCTATGAAAGTTGCCAAAAAACAGGAAGTCTCACTCACGTGAATTCTTGGATCCTGTAAATCGTAAGGCCGCATAAACTCCTCTATGGGCTCTCCAAGGTTGTTCTCTAGCAACCCTCGGATTAGCTTATATTTACACAGATCCAGGGAACAGTGGACAGAAGACAGGTTGCCATGGATAGATATGTCTGGAACACTGTGACTTATTTCTCTATGAAAAAAAGTAAAAGGTCATTTTTAGAAGTCATTCATTACCTTAATAAAGTCATAACTCATATAAATACAGGGTCTAAAATGTACTCAGTTGCATTATCAACAAGCAAATTTTTCACATCAATGAGAGAAATTTCATGTATCTCTAAAAAAGAAGCAAATTAAGACTCTTATGCTTCAACTATCAAAAACAAAAAATAATAAAAAAGGCCTTTTCTCCCAAATACACAGGCAGAAAATGCTCCAGTTAGCTAAACAGGCTGGGCATGTAGCTTGTGCATGTGTAGCTTGCATAAGGCCCTGCTGGGTTCAATCTCTAGTACCACAAAACAAAACAAAAAGGAATTTTTGTTTTTTAATTTGTCTACAGAGACAAATGTATGTCCAATAAAGTTTTAAAGGCGAAGGAAAGCTCGAAAGGCCATCAAGTGCCACCTGGGGCTCTTGTCTGTGGGGTGAGAAGCTAACAGCTCACCTTGTGTTCAGTGTCACCTTCGACCTGCGCTCACAGAGTATAATTATCGGCACGCAAACACTGATGGGAATGAGCTAAGTTTAGACAAGCAGAGTAGCAAAGTACATTTTTTAAAGCATTACGCGCAAAGAAAACAGAGTGTTCAATTTCTAAATAATGAAGCTCCTCTTAAGATTGTTAAGCTAGTAAAGCCAAATACAGCCCATGCCAACCATAACTGAACACCAGCCAGGAGCACTTGAATAACAAGTAAGAGTGAAGCACAAACACCCCAGTGAGAACGGCTAAATTGTACACTCATCCAGCAAGAAACTACTAAGTGACAAGGAATGACTGCTCAGACCCAGGAACCGGGAAGGGAGTGGCTACAGAGATCAAACCACATTCTGTACAAGTAACAGGCTGTTTTCCAACATGCCACACAGGAAAATCCTCCATTATTACACAGCCACGCCTCATCTTTCCCTCGGGTTAATAATGTAAAATGTTCTGATTTCTGCAAAATCAGGGCCACACACGGAAAGAAGCCACACAGAGAACTAAGCAGCTCTGGACCATGTGCAAGGGGCCAGGCAAGCTGAAGCACCCTAGAGGACCTGGGCAATGGCCCGAATCCCATTCAGCTAGTCTCAGATAGGGTCCACAACGTTCACTTTCAAGGCATTTCCTAGGCAGATACAGAACCACCGGAGCAACGCTCTCAACTATAAGCATTCTGCGTGCCAACGCCAACTGCAAGCATAAGGTAGGCGAGTTCCTCGTCTTCACAGCTGCTCCACTATTCCATTTCATGCACATTTGCGTAACCGTTCTGCAGCAGTTTGTTCTTTACACTCCAATACTCTCAAGCTGCATATGAGAACAGAAGGTGCAAACTGCCCCTGAACAGTCATGTGAATGAAACGGAGCTGTCGAGCAGCTAGCTAGTCCGGGCCCAGAACCTAGTGCATTTGGGACACGTAATCTAAACATCCATCTCTTACAGAATACTTTGCCCACTATTACTAAGGAAAGCCATGCTAAATCCACATCCCTGTTTTATTTCCAAGGCACTGTTATACAATCTTGTATTGAAGTTTGTAACACTGAATCAATACATCAGAATCTCTAGTTACCACTCTATATCCCTCAACAAGCTCTAAGCTCCTTGAGAACAGAAGTCTTCTCCTTCATCCTGATAGTCTTCAGGCCTGTCACACAGTAGGGATGAAATCATATATAGCAGACAGGCAAAGAAATAAGTGAATAAGTGTAGTAGCACTGATTTCTAAAATGCCATAATAAGGTACTTGGATAAAATACTCACTTGTCCAGATTTCTTTCCACCTGCAATTTTAACCTACAGGGTTCAGTCAAGAGGCTTCCTCCGGTCTGTCGCACACAGTAGGAGGGGAAGATCAGATCTCCACTGTTGTCCTCGGAAGCTTTTGAGTACTCTCGTGGGCGTCTCTCGGCAGCAAAGATGTCCATGTCCTGCAGGTCCACAACAATACAGTCTAGCAGGCAAATGTGGTCTTCTACAAGGACCCAAGGAGAGACAGACAGTGAAGAAAAGAGAACCCAAAAGAGAAGAAAAGAACAAAATTAAAGTGAAAATAGGGCTGGGGAGATAGCTCAGTAGAATAACGCCGGTCTGGCATGTGCAAGGTCCTGAGTTTAATTCCCAGTTCCACAAAATCAAATCAAATCAAATCAAATTAAGACTAAATAAAAAGTCACAATAAGTTGACTATGTCTTTGGAAAATTTCATGACAGCTTGCTTCACCCTGCCCTCCATTATGAGAGACCTCCGAGTGTGGAGCTCTGCCTGCTCCGCACACTCTGCTACTCCTCATGGCAGGTACACAGTGTCATGTCCCTCCCAGCTTGCGCCTGTCCTGACACACAGAGGCTGCAGGGGTGAGGATCTCATGGCGATCCCTCCCTAGAGACAACATGAACTAAAGCACTGTGCACTCTTCCCAGCAGATTTCTTTTTCAAATACTAGTTTAACCATTTCTACTCCCACTACTCACTTCCAAGCCACCACCACCAACTCTGCTCCAACACACCTATGTGAGCCCCGTGGCCCTCACAAAAGACCTCAGTAAGCTAACAATTATTTTTTAATCCAAAATTCTAGTACAATTCCCCCAGATGCAAGGCCGTGCGTGAGCCACAGCCTAGCTTCCCAGCCTTATCCAAGCCACTCTCACACTTGCTCATGAAACCTCAGGCCCCTAGATCCCCCTCAGTTCCAACCTCTTTGCTTCCTGGACAGCTTCACTAGTGGCAATAACATCTCAATCAGAATTGAATCCTCTGTGTTCTTCATCTTCCCCCATGAAACTCGCTATCTAATGTCTTTCTCAGTAGCCTACAAATAGAATCCTGCTAGGAAGTGCATATAACAGCATGTTAGCATATTGGGAAATAAAAATACAACAACAGTAATGCTTGCATGGCTCACTACCCTGGATAAATACAAAAAACAGATCAAAGTGGAACTAATCTGGCATAAGGCAAAGAGAAAGGATGAAGTGGGCTGCAGAGACCTCCTAAGGTACTGTCACAGAATCTAGGAACATGCAGGGACAGAGTGAAAAACACTGCATTAATCTGAGGCAATAAGCCGGACGTGGTGGCTCACGCCTGTAATCCCAGCACTCGGGAGGCTGAGGCAGGAGGATTGGTGCGAGTTCGAGACCAGCCTGGGCTACAAAAGTGAGCTCAAGGCCAGCCTGAACTGCATAGTGAGACCCTGTCTCAAAAAGACAAAAAAAAAAAAAAAAAAAAAAAATCTGAGGCAATATATCACCTTTAAAAGAATTTCAGAGGGGGCAAAACAGCAAATCCAAAATGTCTCACTTTCTCTTTTCACCTTAAGTGTTACATTAAAAGAAAGAAAAAACTCAAGTCTTTTGTCATACTAGTACTATTCTTTCTTCTCTGGGTACCACTTACAAGAATATGTAAAAGGTATTAAAACTAAGCCCTATACTTTTCCGTACATTATATACTTCAATTTAAAAAAAGGATCAAAAACAAACCAAGATGGAGCCAGGCATGGTGGCACAAGCCTGTAATCTCAGCACTTGGAAAGCAGATGCAGGAGGATCACTAGGAGTTTGAGACCAGCCTAGGCTACTTAGTAAGATAAAAAGATTATCTCATTTAGCCAATGTAGCCATAAGCCATTTTGTTACTGCCGCTGAGACTACAGGAACTCTAAGGAGCTCACTATTTCCTGAATCTACCCACCAAAGTCAGTCACAGCCTGCCCACTGCTGTCCTTCACCTCTGCAAGCCCAATCACACTGGACTGGCCTTCAGGGCTCATCTCACGAGGCCTCCTCTCTAGCTCCTCGAAAGCAGCACCTTGCTCGCCCAATGCACCCTCAGATCATGGTGAAAAGCTACAGGCATCGCTGGGCCCTGCCTCAGAGTGCCTACTTCTCACAACACAGAACCCTGATCATCATCAGACCTCTGATGGAGTACAGTGTACTTCCCTCTCGGTTCCTGGAAAGTAAACTTCCCCATCTTCATTAAGCAGCAATTTTCTCTTGGGCGCGCGCGCATGTGTATATGTGTGTGTGTGTGTGTGTGTGTGTGTGTGTGTGTGTGTGTCTAATTTTTCTCCTCTTTTACCTGGGCTACTGGAACTGTGGGTGACAGGTGGTAGGGCCTGCTCTCCTCGCTGCCTGGTGGAGGCACTAGGCACAAACTCGCTTTTCAGGCTGCCCAAGCCCTTTTCGGCAGGGGGCATCATAAACAGCCCCTGGGAATAAGGTCCCTTGGGGTCTTCCATGCTTGTCATTCTCCTCACAGTGTGTCTCGGAGTACCCGTAGGGGAGGCTGAAGGCACAGACTCCTGGAAGGAACAGAATAAAACTTGAATGCTGAATGCAGAAATGAAAGGTAGAGGCGGCAATGTATTAGCATTCTAGAAGTCCTGTCCCACCCAGTCTTTAGCCACTTCAAAGACTATAACTGCTGCACTTCTCTCAGCCTCCCAAATCCCACGAAGAAGACAGTAATGGGGTCAGGAAATTGTACCAGTGTTACAGGAAGGTGCCACCTTCTGGCTCAAGAGCAAATGCCATGATGAGAAATATTTTAGGTCGTCAAAAAAGACAGAAGCCAACCTGCTGGCCATACAATGTAATGCTGCTTTCAGGAGAAGGGAGCTCACATTACAAGAGAGACATACATATTCATACTATGACTCCAGTGGGACTGGGCCACGGTAGTACACCTGGACTTTCTAGAAGTCTCCTCACACAGGTTTACATTACTAATTTCTCTAAGTAACTATGGAAATAAAAACAACACAGAGCCAACCATGGTGGTGCAATGCCTATAACCCCATTACTCATCACCTCAAGTTCAAGACCAGCCTGGGCTACGTAGTAAGTTCAGGACCAGCCTGAACTGCATAGTAAGACCCTGTTTCATGCACCACTACCCCCAAATTGGAATACAAAAAAGGTGAGCTATTCCTATTGTCTTTGGTTGTAAGTTAAGAAAGACTAATACAGAACAAAACAGATGCTGTGATTCTATTGAAAATGCTATGCTCGGGGCCTGGCGGAATGGCTCAGTGGTCTGAAGCGCCTGCTTGGGAAAGCTTGGGCGGCTTCAGGGACCGTGGTTCGATCCCCGGCGCCACATGCTGCACCAGCCCTGCCCTCGGGGTGGGCTGAGCCGGCCATAGGAATGGGTGAATAAACAAACAAAAGTTCTGAAACAAGAAATAAATAAATAAATTAAAAAAAAAAAAAATGCTATGCTCTATTTAGCCATTTTTAGTTCACTGCTAACAGGGGAAAAAATCTATTTCATGGAATGCATTAATAATTGGTTCTGGGGGTTGGGGAGATAGCTCAGGGGCACAAGTGCCTGCCTGGCAAGTGCAAGGTCCTGAGTTCAATCCCCGGTTCCAAAAATATGTATATAATAAATGAATGAATGAATGTAATAATTAGCTCTGAACTTCCCTGGCTTCCTCACAAGCACATCAGAGCTCCCTTTCGGGGTTTCTGCAACATCAACCTGCTCCTGTCCAGTCCATACGTGGGGAGGCCAGGAAGAGAGTCTGCCTCCAGGGCCACCTGTTGTGTTTACTGACTGCTCTGTCTCACAGTTATCTTGAGTAGCAATTATAAATAATATTAAAGCAACCATTTCTTCCTACATTTTCTTGCAAGGCAAATTACGAGGGAAACACTATTATTTAGTATTTCAACATTAAACCTTCCCTCTAGTTTATTTAAACTGGAGAATGTTTGTTGCTCTTTCATCTGATTTATCTCCACATCCTTTCTGTAACTGGCTTAAATAAATCAGTGGCTTGAAGAGATTAGCTCAAAGCCTTTGACAGATTTAGAAATGACAGCTTAAGCATAAACTATGATCACAAAAAAAATAAAAGGCTAGTTTACACAAAAAAATTCAAACCTGTATTAAGACACAGATTTATGTAAAACAATTCCAAGCATACAGGAGTCATGAAAGTTGAGGGAAAATAACCTCTATGCAAGGGCTGAGGTGAGGAGCACTTTCTGTGCTTGGCTACTAGAATGTGTGTTACATAAACCTCTCATGTGCGGGTGTGGTCTAAAGTGACCACAGGTGGAAAAGGTCATTATGCATTTACAAAGACTGAGCAGTTAAGTTTGACTGTACACGTGGAGGGGTAAACTACACAGACAAATTTATCTGGCTACAAACATTTCATCCAATGACACACTCCAAACAGCCCTTATGGAATTCTACAGAACAACCCTGGTATGTAACAACAATCTTTCCAGGACTCGAGGACACAGACACTTAAGAAAGTATGACCAGGACTTTAAAAAAAGAAAAGAAATTCTTTTTAATGGGCCTTTAAAAGAACTTTTTAATATAGGAACAAATTCACAAAAACAAAATAGCAAAAAATTTAAAATAAGCAGGCTACTCCAAATAAATATTATAAATGGCTAGTTTCTTTTTCATTTTTAAAAAATATATAAATATAAATTGACTGCTGAATCCCATAAGGTTTTTCAGAATAACCAGGAGACCAAACAACAGCAATAGGTAATACCTTGAAGAAAAAGCGATCCTTGTATGCACTGCCACTTAAAATCAAATCCTCAAAAACAAATACAGGGAAATGTTTTCATTAAAATACAACAAACTGTGCATTATTACTTGGCTTAACAAAATAAAAACTCTTTTGTATATATATATTTAAACATTTTGGCAATTGTTCCAGGCTAACTTAAGAGTATCCTTGGCCTGTACAGCTCTATCTGTAACAGAAAAATCAGTCCACTGTCTTTTTTGGGAATAGCAGAGATACACAATATTACTGAATGTGCTCACCCACTCAGGCTATAATTGATCTCTTCCTAAAAAATTTAATGTTCTCAAAATAGAGGTTTATCACAAGCAAAATTATTATGAGATTCAAAAGTTAGAACTTTCAGTTATACTCCCCAGACCTCAGGAGAAGGGAGGCACTGGAAATTCAGTCCAAACACCAACGGCCAATGGCTTCCTCTATCATGCCTACATAATGAAACGCCAGCAAAAACAATAAACGCCTGGAGTGCGCAGGCTACAGATTGGTCAATACATCTTCAAGCCAGGAGGGCAGCACACTCCAATTCAAGGGGACAGAAGCCACCGTGCTCAGGACCTCACTAGACCTTGCCCCGTGCACCTATTCATCCATCTGTTCATTGGTATCATTTGCTAAATCCTCCAGAATGAACCAGTGCACGTGTCTCCCCTGTGCTCTGTGAGCTAAAGCAGCCCATTATTGAGCCTGAGGAAGAGGAATGAGAACCCCTAATTCATGGCTCAGTGGTACAGCAGGCCTTCCTTGAGACTGATGTATAGTGTGGGGACAGTCTTGTGGGAGACTAAAGAGTCCCAGCGGGGGTCCATGCTAACTGTGTGCTGTTAGTGTCACAGTTAAACCACACAATACTCAGGAGCTATCTATTTTGGAGCTGAAGAGGAGCTGGTACATGGGGAAAACGCACAGGTAGTGTCATCAGTGTTGTGAACAATACATGCAACAGGCTTTTTTCTACACGTAAAGAACTTAGTATCAACTGATGTGTAACAGGCATTCGACAAGTATCAACCACCTCTCTTTACTTTTGTCAGTCTTATAGGCAAATCTTACACACACCTCAAAGGCAAGCTCTCCCATGCTATCAGCCATGAGACTAAACACAGGCACTGGTCAGGGCTTTCCCTGAATGCTATAATCAGTTTGCACTAAATAAGCACAGAATAAAAAGCAGCTGCTCTGTAAAGCTGCAAGAAATGATAAGGAAAATAAAACACCAAGAATGACACCTGCAGTGGCAAAAATATCACCTGGTCCCCACAATGTGAAGTGGGTGAAGGGAGCTAATCAAACATCTCCAAGAGTCTTCCCAACCTTGTGATTTACTGTTCTCATTTTTATTGTTTATCCTCAAAGAGCTCTAGTTTGCCCTAATGTAAAATGAAAATGGCAGCCATCTTCATCACAACTAATTCCAAACATTATTATAAGAAGTGCCAAAATATTCCGCAAGCAACACATCCTGCGGAAGTAAGGGCGGTCACAGACCACCTTATAGCTGCATGGGGATTCTCAATCAGAGGTCAATCACTAGTCCAGCTGCAAAGGGAATGGATATTGACTGCTCACCTTATCTTGTAAGGAAAAGGTTCCAGGAAAACCAGCAAAGAGAAATTTGTTCTTGACTTTCAACTTCCCCAGATTTGCTACAATCAGGTTATTTGATCTGGAACTTTCTGGGATTAGGAGCACAGGAGCACCAGCCTCAATATCCAGGAGAACCCGAGCACAGCGCTGAGCTTGATCTCTCACCTGAAAGAGAAGAATAGTACCTACTCAGCAGTTCCCTTATTTAACTAACTTTACCATCAAATAATCAAAAGTTCCAAAGGGTTTCATGAATGCACTTATTATTTAGGATTTTTTTTTTCCTTTTTTTTGAGGCAGGGTCTCACTCTATAGTTCAAGTGGGCCTTGAACTCACTATGTAGCCCAAACTGAACTCACTATGTAGCCCAAACTGACCTTGAACTTGCAGCAGTCCTTCTGCTTTAGCCTAGCTTCCAAAGTGCTGAAATTACAAGTGTACACCACCACACATGGCTCGTAAATTAATAAAACAACTAAAAATCACACAGAGCATATTCTATGATGGTCGTAAAGTTCAGTTAGAAGTAACAAGATGATAGTGGAAAATCTCCAAATGCTTCAAAATCAGTTCTAAATAACCTATCAGTCAAAATGAAACCACAGGGAAATAGAAAAATATCTGCACCAAAGTGATAAAAACAATACATTAAAATTCATTCATGTTGGCTAGGTGTGGGGGCACACACCTGCAATTTCGGCATTCAGGAGGCAGTGATGGGTAGGAGGGTTGCCATGAGTCCAAGGCCAGCCTGGACAACATAATGAGACTCTGTGTCCAAAAAAAATCATTCACATTTTTTTAAAAAAGTGCTTAGATGGAAATACGTGCTACTAAATGCTTACTTTAGAAAAGAATGAAGATTTTAAAAATCAGTTCTTGAAACTTCTACTTGAAAAGGCTAGAAAAAACAGTAAATTAAACCTTAAGTACAAGAAAATAATAAAGAGCAAAAATTAATGATAGAAAACAAAAATCAAGTGAGTACATAAATAATACTGGGGCCAATAACCACAGAATACATTTTTTTTCAAGTCCAAAATCCCATTTGCTAAGAGGAAGCCTAAACCACAATAATAAAGGCCTCAATAAATTGGTTAGGTAAAAGAATGATAAAGCTGAAAAAACAAAACAAAAAAAAAACAAAAACAAAAAAAATACTAGCTACATTAATCAAGAGGGAAAAAGGGAGAAAACTGCCAGTATCTGGAAGAGGTGGGTGACACTGCTATAAAACTTACTGATATTAAAAAGGAGAGGAACATTAGGCATAGTGCAATGCCTGCAATCCCACTGCAGGCCTGCAATCCCAACACTTCAGAGGTTGAGACAGGAAGATCACTGCAAGTTTGAGGCCAGCCGAGGCTACCTAAAGAGTACAAGCCAGCCTGAACTACGTAGCTAGACCCTGCCTCAAAAGACAGGCAGGCGGGGCAGGCAGAGAACTAAAGATGAACTTTTGAACTTTTTTTTTTTTTTTTTAAAGTAAGAAACCTACCTTAACAGCACTGTAACTAGGATGCCTAAATATTTTCCCCACAAAGCCTCATCACTTCTGTCTAATATTGTGTCATTTAAAAAGGTAACAATAAGAAAAGGAATAGTAGATGGAAAAGAAAAAGTAAAAAGTAAAACTTGTTTGCAGATAACCTAATCTATGTAGAAAGGCTGAAAGAATTTAGAGAAATTGGAATAAAGAAATTTAGCAAATCTGCAAGATACAAAGTCAATGGCAATACACAAAAGTTAATAGTATTTACCAACCTTCAACAAACAACTGAACACTGAAATTCTTAAACTGCTGTCTTGTGCAGTAAATCAAAAATTGGTACCACAGAGCTGAGCAGGCAGCACCCACCTGTAATCCCAGCACTTAGGAGGGTGAGGTAAAAAAATCAGTTTGAGGTCAGTGTAGGTAACACAGTGAGTTCAAAGACAGCCAAAACTATATAACAAGGGGCCACCGAGATGGCTTAGTGGTCTAAAGGGCCTACCTAAGCAAGCTTAGGTAACCACAAGAACCCTGGTTTAATCCCCAGCACCACATGCTGTGCCAGCCCCACCCCCAGGGCAGGCTGAGCTGGCCATAACGCAAATCAATTAAGTTTTAAAGAAAATACAGAGGCCAGACATGGTGGCACATGCCTGTAATCCCAGCACTTGGGAGGCTGAGGCAGGAGAATCAATGTGATTTCAAGACCAGCCTAGACTATAAAAGTGAGTGCAAGGCCAGCCCAAACTGCATAGTGAGACCCTGTCTCAAAAAGCCTAATAATAATAATAGTAAGGAAACTATAGGGTTGATCAAATAGCTCAGCAGATTAAAGCACCTGCAAGCAGACACAGGGCCCAAGGGTTCGATCCTGAAGCCTGCTGTGCAGGTCCCATCCCTAGGATCCACTGAGATGGCAAGTGAATTGAGACTGAGTGTAGTGCCATGCCCCTGTAATCCCAGCTCTTGGTAGGCTGTAAACAGGCAGATCACTATGAGTCCAATCTAGTAGTAAGACCCTGCACACCCCTATACACCCTTCACTAAAATACAAAAAAAAAAAAGAAAAGAAAAGAAAAGAAAGAGACAGAGACAGAGACAGAGACAGGGACAGGGACAGGGACAGGGACAGAGACAGAGAGAAGAGGAGCGGAGAGGAGAGGAGAGGAGCGGAGAAGAGAAGAGAAGAGAAGAGAAAAAAGCAGAATAAAAACCATGCTATTAGGGACAGGAGTATAGTTCAATAACAGAACACACATTTAGCATGCCAATACTCTGAATTCATACTGTCACCAAGTCAATACTAGAAGAAAAAGAATTTAAACTTCAACAAAATAGCCTCTCAATCTTATCAAAAGAAAGTAGGGCTTTAGCTCTTCCAGTATATCTAGGTAATTTCAACAGCCAGATGAAAGATTTTTAAGAAGATAAGATTTTTAAGAAGATCAGCTTTGCCTGGGAAGATAGCTCAGTGGAATAAGTGTTTGCCTGGCAAGCATAAGGTCCTGAGTTCAATCCCTGGTACCGCCAAAAAAAAAAAAAAACTATAAATAAGAAGATCAGCTTTTCTCAAAGCCCACATCTTTGACAATGTTGAAGATAGAAAGACATTCCTTTAACCTTCCACTTGTCTTATTTAACTTGATAAAGTAAAATGTACCCCAGGGGCTTGTGCCCAATTACTCAGCAAAGCACAAGTGTCTCATTTCTTAACCCAGTTTGTAGCTATTATGATTTAAACCATACATAAAGCCAGGAGTGGTGGTGCATGCCTGTAATACCAGAGGTGGAGGCAGCAGGATCACTGGGAGTTCGAGATCAGCCTGGGCTACAAAATGAGCTTAAGGCCAGCCTGAACTGCATAGCAGGACCCTGTCTCAAAAAGAAAGATAGATAGATAGATAGATAGAGATATTTGCTTTAAATATATAATTCTAACCAACAATATCCAGCAGAGTTATCCTAAAGTAACAAAATGTATACATAGCTTTCATTAAACAAAACCATTTATAGGAACTAATCCATAAAAATACTTTAGTTAAAAAACAATCATGGAAAGGAGAATAAAAAAGATAATCATGGAAGTACTCCTCATAGAATGAGACAGTCAAAACGATTTTTAAACACTAAAAAACAGGAGAATAGGAGCTGGGGATGTAGCTCAGCAGTAGTGCACTTGCCTGGCATACATAAGGCTCTCAGTTCAATCCCAGCAAAGCAAAAAAATAAAAGGAAATGGTTAAATAAACCAATTTGATGGGGTTATATGGTTATTACATGGGATAACTATGAAAAATACAAAGAATGGAAAAAGGATATAAAAGTTAAGAAAAGAAGCCAGATTCTAAAGATATATGCATAAAATTAATACCCTTTATATACTATACTATGTGCTACTCGGGTTGAAGTTTTCTTTATAAGCATATGTAAATCATAAATAATATTTTACATCTAGTAAGTAGCACAAAATGAAGGTATGATAATATAAGTATTGGCAAAGATATGAATTAAAAGTAACTTGAATACAATGTTGATGGGAAAATATAATTGACACAGCCAATCTGGAAAGCAATCCAGATTATCTTTTCAAAACAAACTTGTTCATGGTCTATGGCCGGTAATTGCACTCCTGGGTATCTCAGAGAAACTCCTACAAATGTTCATTAGAAGACACTGCACAACAGCGAAACACTGGAAACAACCCCAAGGTTCACAGGGAAAAGGATGAGTGCTCTCTGCTATCAATGCTATGAAATACAATAGTCAAAATAAATAAAATGTAATATGCACAATGAATGAATTTAATCCATGTGCTAAGTGAGAAGAAAAAAACCCAGTCACACAACGTTAAATATAGTTTACTACCATTTTTGTAGGTTTCAGGGCAAACAAAAGAAAAAATATATATTTTTAAGGATCTAATAGACCCCACAATGTACGAGTGGTTAGCAAGGCACTCGAGCAGGAATGAGGGACCCTGACTTACAGGCTCAGCCTGGGCAACGGCCACTACACTGCTCCCCTTGACTCTCAGCCCACAGGGCTCTGACAAAGTGACTCCGCCTGCTCCTGGTTCTCCAGCTGGCAAGAATCATGGGATTTCGCAAACTCCGTAACTACATGAGCCAATTCCCATAATAAACATTTCCTTTTTATATCAAAAGTAATAATTTAATTTTGTTTCACAGGGATTTCATAGTCACTTTGTCTTCAGACTCTAATTTATAACCATGCTACAGATAATGTTTTATATGAGTCAAACACTACAAATTTTTAAAAAGATTATGTATCTAGTGTGCTTATAACCATGGAAAAAGTTATATTAAAAAAAATGGTTCAATCCCTGGTTCCGCAAAAAAAAAAGAAAATTTAAAAAATGGAAACCAACTAACACATACCTATGGCACTAGGAGATTGGTCAAATGTATGATTCCTTTTTCTAGATTCTTCTGTAATTTGATTATGCTTATTTAATTTGATTTTTTAAATATATTCTCTGGAAGACACACAAAAAAAACATATCACTGCCTCCTTGAAGGGAAAAAAACGTGGCAGTGAGCACTAGTTCAGGAAAAGTAATAAAGAAATTTTTCTCAAAACGCCTATTTTTATTTTGAATTTATACCAAATCAATATTCTAATATAACATGTTGAAAATATTTTCATTTGAATTTAAAATGTAATTTTTAAAAAATAGCCATATGCAAATAGAATTTATTTTATATATATATAAACTTTCACCCAACGAAATTTCATTCAAAAATGAAAACAAGGTTTTATAAACAGCTCTGTTATTGTTTTCTGTGTTTCCAAACTGTACCAAGACACCACAGGAGGCTACAGCAGTTCTTAGGGCACTGCCAGGACACTAAACTTCCAGGGAAAGCTTTGGACAGTACACAAGCTACTAGCTTCAGATACTACATTCAACGTTCAGTCAGACTACACCTCTCAAACAGGTCTCATCTTTGCAAAAGTGGGTCTTCATCAGCTGCTATGACAAAAAGCAAGTACCAACAAGAAAGTAAACACAGAGTAAGAAAGGAAGGCTGTGGTATCCTGCCTGATCCCAAGTTTGAAAATATGTACAGTACGCAAGAGGCACATCCTACTAGTATGTGGCGGTCTAAGAATGAGGAAAAAAAGAAGAAAAAACAATTAAGATGTGGCATGTACTAAGTCCCCATAATGGAGCCTGGGGGAGATAGCTCAGTGGTCCACGGACCCAGTTTCAATTCCCAGTACCACATGTCATGCCAGTCAAGCTGGCCGCTGAAAGCAGGCATGATGATGTATGCCTATAATCCCAGAGCTGGGGAAGCTGAGACAGGGGGATCACTATGAATGTGAGCTGCATAGAGAGACCATGTACCAAACAAATAAATAAATAACTTCCCCACAATGAACGTAATCAAAGGGTACTCCAAACATGTACTCATAAATATCTGTTTTCTTTTGTTTTAAATAGGATAAAGCCAGAGCCAGCCAGATAACTCCACTGATCAAAGTACCTGCAAGCAGGCAAAGAAGCCAGGAATTTAATCCCCAGGCCTGCCATGCAGGCCCCGCATCAGGGGCATGCTGAGACACAATTAAGATGGCACAGTGGGGGCCGGGGGGATAGCTCAGTAGAATAAGCACTTGCCTGGCAAGTACAAGGGCCTGAGTTGAATCCCTGTTTCTGAAAAAAAAAAAAAAAAAAAAAAAGACTGGGCATGGTGGCACTCGTCTGTAATCCCAGCTCTTGGGAAGCTGTAAACAAGCAGATCACTAAGGAGTCCGATCTAGTAGTGAGACCCTGAACACCCTGCAGACCCTTCTCAGAAAGAAAGAAAGAAAGAAAGAAAGAAAGAAAGAAAGAAAGAAAGAAAGATAGATAGATAGATAGATAGATAGATAGATAAAGCAAGACATGGTAGCATGTGCCAGGAATCCCACAGCACTGAGGAGACTCTGACAACAAAATGACCACCACATTCAAAGCCAAGCCAGGCCATATACAGTGAGTTCAAGGTCAGTCTTTTTTTTTATTTTATTTTATTTTATTTTATTTATTTATTTATTTATTTATTTATTTATTTATTTATTTATTTATTTATTTTTAAATTTTTTTCTTTATTTGTTTATTCACTTATTTTCATGGCCGGCTCAGCCCGCCCCAAGGGCAGGGCTGGCGCAACATGTGGTGTCAGGGGATCGAACTGCGGTCCCTGAAGCCGCCCAAGCTTTCCCAAGCAGGCGCTTTAGACCACTGAGCCATCCCACCGGGCCCTTTTTTAATTTTTTAAAGAGAGTACAAAATAGTATTAAAACAGAAAAATTACAAATGATACAGAATTTCACCAAACAAAATAACATGCATTTCACAATATTCATTGTAATGCAGTACTGCCTTCAAATTAGTTGGTCTGTATTACCAGATATATGCATGCAAAATTGTAAGGAAGCAAAAAAGAAATATATAAGAAATTAAGAGAAACAGGACAAAGAATTGAAGAAAGGAGACAAAACCAACTAAGCATTAACTGCTCCTTTCCATAGACCAGCAGAAATCCAGAGTGAGACCTTGTCTTGAAAAAAAATAAGGTAATGGGCCAGCGAGATGGTTCAGTGGTCTAAAGTCCCTGCTTAGGAAAGCTTAGGCAACTGCAGGGACTGTGGTTTGACCCCCAACACCACATGCTGTGCCAGTCCCACCCCCAGGCCAGGCTAAGTAGGTCATAAAGAAAAAAAAAAGGTAAAAATATTATTCTTTTAGGCTGGGGTGGTAACTCAGTGGTGAAACCCTTACCAGCCATGCAAAATGTCCTGGATTTGGACATTTTAACCTTTTAGATTTAATTACTTTGTAAATGTAAACATCTTAGATGCTTCTTTGGGCCTCTTTATGTACCATGAAAAGTGATCAAAGCATTAAGGGTGCAACTACAAAGTTTGGAAACTTTTAATCTATTTGCAAAAGAAAATCAAACCTACCACTAAAGCTCTAAAGGAGCCAGACATTCTAAATGTTAGGTGTGAATTTCCTGTCTTTGGTTCAGAAAGCTAAAGCTGAACTTGAGACAGAATCAAAGCGTGATACGCTAACTAATGAACAAAGCTCTCCAATCGCTAACCTGCCACATGAGGACACATGAGCAAGTACAAATGACCTTTACTTTTTACACCAAAATTTGCCAACTGGATCTCTAGAGCCTTAAAAGTTCTACTGATAAACCAAATCTAAAAAAAACAACTTGGAAAAAGGAGTTACTCACTGTCTGGCCCTCGATAGCAGCGCGCTGGCGGCCCAGGACGTCCTGCAGCTGAGTGAAGTGCTGAATGAAGGCCACCACCTCCGCCTGGAAGCGCTGCGTGTGCACGTACTGCACGGAGGCCATCTGCAGGCTCACCCGTATGTCGTGCTCCCTCCGGAGCAGAGGGTCGGGCTGGCCATACCTGCGATGAAGACGAAGATGTGACCAAGACCACTGCAAGACACAACCTAGAGCTGCCCTAGAAAAAGCTTCAGATCCCAGCGCTCAGGAGGCTGAGGCAGAAGGGCTGGTATGAGCTCCCGGCCAGGCTGCACTATACAGTTAGTCAATTCAAGGTCAAGCTAGATGACATAATGACATCCTATCTCCAAAAAAAAAAAAAAGCTTCAATAATAAAGTAGAAACCTCCACAAATGAATCCCTTCTCAAGCAACATTCAGAGGTGACACCCAGGCTGGTATGACACCCAGCACTGCACACAGTGGGCAGCTCCAGGCCCAGAGCTCAACCACTGGCCTCCCAGTCTCTGACCTGACCCCCACCTCTACTCCCTGACATTGGGGAAAGGGAGTCCTCCTGGGGTGGCTGTCCTTGCCAAAGACGTGTAAGAATATGGACTTGAAAGAGAGGAATTAAAAAAAAGTCTACAAACTAATGAGTAAAGAGTATCAGGCCTCACAACCAGTGTTTCTGGGAAAACCTCTCTTGTGGAGACAGAAGTCTTCCTTTTATTTCAATAAAATACAGAGCAAGAAGAATGGACTCTCAGAAGGCTTTCCTCCTAATTGTTTTAAATTCAACAGAGCACACTACAAAACTAGGAAATTATTATATACAACATATGGGGGCAGAAATTCCTATTTGCTAAACACCCATTTTGTGCCAGAGAAGTGAAAGAGTTTTACGATCATGCCTTAGTAGCATGTAATACAAACCAATAAACCTCAATTGCCATTGAATGTGTAATGTTTACTGGATGTAGGAAAACCCAAAAAAGTCCTCAGACTTTGTTTTGCTTTCTTTTCTTTTTTTTTTTTTTTTTCTTTTTTGCAGTGCTGAGGATTGAACCCAGAGCTTCATACAGGCTAGGCAAGGGCTCTAACACTGAGCTGTATTCCCAGCCAAGAGAGAGCTGTCAGAACAGTTTTCCTCAATCCTGAAAGAGCACTAGCTCTGTAAACCAGGGCTTGGGGTGCGAAGGAGACAGGACACACCAGACCAAGCACACCTAGACCAATCAAACCAGAATTCTAAGCGGCAGACTTGGGCATCTGTATTTTCTTTCACCATTCAGAGGTAAAAAAGCATCTAAAACTCTGTCTTGTGGGTATGGTGGCTAACACCTGTACCCCTTGACAGACTGAGGCAGAGGACTGCTGCAATTCAAAGGCTGCCTGAACTATATATAGTGAGACACTGTCTCAAAAAAAAAAAAAAAAGAAAAGAAAAAGAAGAGGCCAGGCGTGGTGGCACATGCCTATAATCCCACCACTTGAAAGGCTGAGGCAGGAGGATCATGTGAGTTCAGATCAGCCTGAGCTACAAAAATGAGCTCAAGACCAGCCTGAACTGCATAGCGAGACTCAAAAAGACCAAAAAAAAAAAAAAGAAGAAGAAAACCAAAAACTGTCTTCTAAGAATATCATCCTTTAAAATGAAGACAGACTAAAAGATGTCTCCCAAAATCTAAAATAAAAAGGATTCAGTATGTTTATAAATAAAAATAATTTATTACTCACAACATTCTTAGACTGAAATCATTTGAAAACTAGAACTATATCAAAGTTTACAAATGATTTACATCTCTTCAATATTTACAGAGAAAAACCAATGCATAGAAACTAAGCAACTGGCCTGAGGTCACACACAGAAGCCTAGGTCTTCTAATAGAACGATTTTCATCAAATCCCACCTACTCGTGATGCTTGAACAGCCCACTTAAACACAGACCCTCTCTAACAAAAGTCCACATAAATCAGGACTCCTCACAACCAGGTCTTTGCAACTTTCTTTAAGAAGGTCAAATTTTCTTAAACTTTTCTTCCTTGATGAGCCAACAGGAACTGTAACACATTCCCAACAGGGCTGCATTCCTCACAACCTAGTGGCTTGAACCACAGATGGTACCTGCATCACTGTCCCATCAGGAGGCTTAAAGACCAATCAAAGTAATTAGATCTGTTTGTACCACCAGTGGCACAAGCTGTCCAAGGAGACAGTCATGCCAGTACCGCCGGTGCTTGAAGCCAGCAGAAACATCCTGCTGAACAGCAAGTCATTACAAAATACTGTCAAGGAAATGATCAATATTTTACTTAAACGCCTGGAAGATGAGTGCCTCTTCTCCACTCGTCGTGAACCGTTCTCTGTAGAACTCGCCATGGGACGTGAGGTCACTCAGAGACAGGCTCCCAATGCTCCCCTGCAGGGCCAGGTCTCCCTCTAGGGTGTTAAAACGGCAACAGGTTAGTATGCACTTCTTGGCATCGGACACTTTTAGTACATCAGGGACAAAAGCTGGTGTATACATGCCTCACTTTTTAATCAAACTAAACAACAGAAGCAAAGGTTCATATTCCAGAATACCCAGAAACATATTGTATGCAGTATTTCAGAGTGTCTCTACCAAGCTCCAAAGAGAGTTGAAGTAACACAGCAACTTCAAGCCTGAACATTCTGAGAAGAAATTAAATATATACACAATTTAAAGGGCGAGACATTTACAAACATAAATGAAAACATAATCCATTTTGAATTATGCCAGTCATTTTCAATTAGTGATACAACACAGGGTCTACTTAATTGCACTATGGATACAAGAATATAAGAGGAACTGTTAGAAGCATGTATCAGGGAGCCCAGCAACAACAAGCGGGTTTGACTATGGTTTAATAAAAGAACAAAAATCAAAGAGGTTGGCAGACACTGAAGACACTGACTGGAAGCAGGTGCCATGCTCAGCAAAGCCTGGGAAGGCAGAGAGAGAAAGATGGGCCCGTGCAGAACATGTGAAGAGAACCTGGCTAGCAGCATGTTTATCTGTGTGGGGACTGAAAAGGAACATCCTGAATAGCTGCTTCCATAAAACAAAACCTATCATCATAATTACCGTACAACTGCCATTACCGTCATGAGGGTGCACACTCTTGGCGAAGTGAACAGAAGACATGTGCTTATTTTCAATTCCTAAGCTCTTCTAACAACAACAACAAAAAAAAAAGTACCCAAGCTTCTCCCAATCTTAGAAACCAATCTCTTCGTGTAAGTTTCTACAATAATCTGCACTAGGAGTCAGTTGTGGCAGTGCACATCTGTAATTCCAGTGCCCAGAAAGCTGAGACAGGAAGATCACCACCAAGTTCAAGGCCGCCCTGCCCTACACAATGAGTTTAAGGCCAGCCTTGACTACATAGCAAGACCCTGTCTTCAGATTCTTGGGACAGCAGTGGGGGAGGAATAAAGGAAGGCAGTTGTGCCAGACACCTGATTTCTGCGAGACAGGGTCTATGAAGTTCAGGCTGACATCAGGCCCAGGCTGGCCTCAAACTCATACGGATCCTCCTGCCTCAGCCTCCATAGGGCTGGGATTCCAAGGGTGCGTCACCACGCCCAGCGAACACCTCCATTTTTAACAGGCTAACTAGAGTATCCAAAAGCCAGTACTTGAGGACTCACTCCTACCATAAATTATGGCCAGGCCATAAACAAACCATGGGCCACACCTTACTTGGCGCAGAAAGGCAACTGGCTTTCTGTTGGGATGTTCAAATACCAGCTTGGCAAGTCTGAGTTTTCCCCACTTACCAATCATTTCCAGATGTGCTGCTAATTTGGACACATTGGCTTTAGCAAGCTCACTGGTGGTCTTATTCAGCACGAGAGAGAGTGAATGGACCTGGGAATGCAAAATATCATAAGGGAGAAGAGTCATCTTCCAAGGAAACAGCACAGTGAAATCAAGGAAGATACAGTAAGGCCTGAGAAATCTGCAGGTAAAGCTTTGCATGAGGTCAGTTTCATTTCTGCTTTGTTTACCCTGTTAAACTGTGACCTTCTGATAGAGAAGAGCTCACCCAGGCGGCCTGAAGCCCAGGTTGTACAGTGTCTCCTCTGCGCTTGCCTTGTCTTATAATCTACTAGTGAAGCTCTATTTGCTTTTTTTTTTTTTTTTTGAGACAGGGTCTCACTATGCAGTTCAGGCTGGCCTTGAGCTCACTTTTGTAGCCCAGGCTGGCCTCGAACTCGCACCGACCCTCCCGCCTCAGCCTCCCAAGAGCTGGGATTACAGGCATGCGCCACCAACGCCCGGCTCGAAGCTCTATTTGTAAAACAAGTTTTGCCATTTTGGCACTTGTTGCAAACACTGCATAATTTTTCAGTAACTCAGATTTAGGAGGTAAAGTATCTCACCTAAGAAATCTATCAAGGCAAAATGATGACAGTGATGTAGAGTCCCACCCAGTGCCTTTTAAAAAATATTTAACAGAAGCTTCTGTTGACCAAACAGCATTTCATTTAGGAACTACCAGCAAAAACTCTTCTTTACTAGGGACAAGCATAAACTGAAGAAAACCACACTCTTCTGTCTTGGGAATGGCATTCTCTATGATAAATAAATTCTGTCATTTCATATGATAATCCTAACCACTAAAGAGATTTATATGTCTCAGACTTGCGCTCCTGCTCCAAAAACCACTGGTGCCCACCACTGGGGCCCAGGCACTGGCTGAGGAGAAGGTGGGAGAGAAGAGGAGGCGCGGGCAGCAGCATCTCCTGCTCCCGCTCACGACTGCAGGAGGCAGAGACCAGGCCTCGCCCGGGCTTCTGCCTTCAATGCCCACTGTGGAGTGGGTACTGAGCAAATGTCTGGTGAGGGAATACCTGGGAGAAAAGGACGGAAAATACCAAAAAATGAAAAAGAAGAAAAAATATTTAAAGAATATGGCAGGGGGAAAGAGCAGATTTTCACAGCTGGAACAGTGGGCCTGGGCAGGTGGCTCTGGGCCCCTTACAGAAGGACTGGTGGCAGATGACACAGAAAGACCTTCAGGCATCAAAGGCATCGCGAAGGGGGAAGGCTCATTCGGTCACCAACATAACATATCTACTGGGTGTAAAAGCTGTTTGGTGGAGTCCAGCCATCACCACCCGAACCCACTCAAAGCACAAGCTGTACAGTCGTGAGAAGGGACAGCTCTCAGAGGCAACAGGAAGCACTCAGCACCACCTGTAACAAGGTCTCACCCACAAGCTGCATCTAAAGCTGATTCTCTAGGGCCAACTGCCATCTCTAAAGGGGAGAAACCAAAGAAGACAGATGGCCAAAAAAGGAGAGACAAACCCAGATTGTAGGACTCCCTAAGACACTATCCTAGTCTCTAGAAAGTCAAATGTGTGGACAGAATAAAAAGGAAAGGGGGCTGGTTTACTTTAAGTAAAAAAGGTTTATGAACTGTGACAGGCCACACATGGTGCTGGTCACCTGTAATATCAGCACTAGGACAACTGAGGCATGAAGATTACCATGAGACCAGTGTAGGGGGTGCTACAGATGAGTTCAAGGCCAGCCTGAACTACATAGCAGTACCCCATCATAAAAACCCAAAGGAGGGAAGCAGAAAAAAAAAAAACAGGAATCAAGTTATATCATGTACAGGTACAAATTTTCTCTAATGAATGCGATTATTATGCATAACTAAAATGTACCAATAAAATCTGGAAAAAAAAAAAAAAAAAAAAAAAAAAAAAAAAAAAAAAAAAAAAAAAAAAAAAAGCAAACAAAGGAGCCAGGCATGATGGAGCACAACTGTAATTCCAGCACTCAGGAAGGCTGAGGCAGGAAGACTGCCAAGAGTTCAAGGCCAGCCTAGGCTACAAAGTGAGTTCAAAGCCAGCCTGAAGTCACTTTAAAAAAAAACGGAATATTGCTTGGCAGCACAGCACCTGCCTGGCAAACAGAAGGTCCTGAATTCAATTCCCAGTATGGGGAGAAAAAAAAAAAAAAGAGGAACAATGGCAAATAATGTAACGTGAACTTTGAATCCCAATTCAAAAACTTGATTTTATCGCATCTATCCTCCTCATGCTATACATAAAGAAACTTTAGCAGAGAAAAGTATATTATTCCACCAAATTACAAAGACCAAATTGGGGCATTTGGGAAAAAAATCAGGGCAATCTGAGTGTGGACCGGTAGACACTACATAATACCAAGGCATTTCTGTTAATTTCATTACACATGACACATACTGTGGTTATGTAAGAAAGGCCGCATTCTTTGCTAGAAATGAATATAGATGTATAGGGAGGTGAAACAATACATTTTCTGAAATTGGTTTGAAAATACTTGAGCAAAGACAAAGTGAGAATAAAATAATGTGATGAATTACAAGGCTGGGCACGTGGGGGTTTTTTATACTCTTTATATTTGAAATTTTGCACCATAAAAATATTTTTGAAAACTTATTTCAAATACTGCACCGTGGAGAGTCCTGCTATCCACCAGAACCAGCCATCGTAATCAATGCCAAGCCCCCAGGCACGGTCTGGAACACGCAGGATCCAACCAGCCTACAAACAGCCTCATCCACAGCCCTGGTGGAGCACAACGATGCCAAGGCCTCAGAGCACCTAGCAGGCACTGAGATGGGAAGTGGAACCGGCTCTTTCCCTCCACTCCCTGAGAGCTCCTCCACTTCAGCAGCATGAAGCCCACTAACCAGCTGGGGAAAGAAGGTAACAGCCCTGGAAAAAAACAGAACTCTCCTCCCTGACTCAGCCCAGCGCACAGAGAGGAAGCTAGGCACAGAAACACCATCAGCCCCTCTGTGACCCCAGGACTCTGGACAGGGGCTGGTTACAATAGGCCCATGTACCCCAAATAACCAACTCAGCCTAACTGCCTTCATACCCTACTGCTCTACCACATAGCAGAGGTCGCCTTAAAGCCAAGTGTTGTCTACTGTATGGGCTTTAATATATTTACTAGCTGAGTACCAAGGAGAGGGTACAAACATGGTAATCCACATAAAAGTGAAGAAGTAATAGCTATCACTCGCTGAACATCTACTACATGTCATGTGTTGTCTCAATGAATGGGCAATCAATCCTGGGCCAGGGAGATAGCTCAGTGGTATAAGTGCCTGGCTGGTGAGCACAAGGTCCTGAGTTCTATCCCCAGTACAAAAAAAGAAAGAACGAGAAACCCTCAATCCCACAGTGCAGGCACCACCACACATCCCATCCACTGATGAAAACTTGAGGACGAGGAAGTTAAATGATCCTCCCAAGGCCACACAGGGACATATAGTGACAGAGGAACTCCTAGGACTCACAGCCAGGCAGTCCAGCTTTAGATACTTTGCTCCTGAATAACTGTGACATTCCTGCCTTCAATGAAAAGTAATATTTTGAGAAAATGGGGAGTTAATAACACAAAGCCACACTTGAAAGTTGCTAACACAGTAGACACTTCGCTCAGTGCTTGGTATCCATTACCTTGCTTCGTTATCTTAGATGATAGATTTGGAAACCAAGACTAGAAAAAGCAAAGTAATTAAATGAACTACACAGCCCAAAATTAAGATAAGAAAAAAACAGAAGATAAGTTCTTTAAACTGCATATTTTCCTGACTTCAGATGGAACTGACACCAAAACATTTTCTGAAATATTTCTGTCTACCTTTTTGTAGCAGATACCCAAAAGATGACACAGCACTCCTGCCAACAAAACCTATCTTCCACAGTAAATGCAAAACACAACTCAATGAACGGACTCCAGCTTGTTTTGAGAATGCTAACCTTGAGGTCTAGCTTAGTGTTAACTGGGTCCTGCAGCGCAGACTCTGTTGAGGCACTGGACTCCGACTTCACACTCTGTAGAATGTCCTCTGGAGGCATTTTCATGGCATGGTTGTCCGCAGTGGAGCCAATTCCAAAGAAGTCTAATATCACAACCCAGGTTTGCAATGTGATCAGTACATCCAAGCAGTTAAAATCAACATCAATGCTCCGGTTAATACGATCACAACTGGAAGAGAATTCTGGGTGTTTCTTATCCACCAAGAAGATATTGATGTGGACCAAGGAATCATCAAACTTACTCTTTCCAGCAAGTACCTTGGGCTCATCTACTGTTGGAGAAGGAGGTGGAGTCAAGGGATAGTCCTTGTTGAGGACTTCCTTTTGCTTTTTCCGGGATGCAGAGGCAGGCCTCTGATACAACTGAAAGACATTAGGAGCTTCCTCCATGTGAGAAGGGAGAGACCGTGGCATATCAGGGTACTCCACATTGGACACCAAAGGGCAAGACTGAGACAGGTACTCTTTCTGTGCTAAGCTGGATGGCTTAGGAGCTCCTCGGGACACCATCAAGTTCTTATATTTTGAATCTGGGTTTTTCTCCAATAGGTCTTCCATCAGCAGAGAGTGCAGGGCAATCTGAATGGATAAGGTTTGAGGATGGTCCTTACTGAATTCCACCTCAAAATCTTGAAACTTCAAGCTCACCAGACCTTGGGCTCCCAAAGTTAGATCTCCACTCAGTTGAACTTGAAGCTCTGATATACAAAAGTTGGCTTGGATCTGAGTAAAGGCTTTGGTTTCCTTCACAGACAAGGACTTTTGAGAAGCGCTGGAAAGGCTGGAGTGACTGAATAATCCGTTCTCCTTCCTCTCCACAGAAGGTTCGCCACAGTTACTGAGGGCGGGCACAGGAGAAGTAGGGCAAGGGGAGGAGGCAGCACTAGCTGGAAACTTACTCAGATCTTCACTGTACACCAGGTTGTCCAGGGTCTGCAAAACCTGCTCATAAACGTGCTTGGCTAATACCACCTGTGTTCAAAGGGAAAAATTCAGTTATTCCACTGCTTCCATTGCACTCAGATGCAGTGTCCATAAATTTCCACAGCTGACATTTCTAGACTTTCCACAAGATTTTAAATTAGTAGATAGCAAGGCTTATCCCTTTCATTCCTTTTTTGTTCTTTGTTTTGTCTTGTTTTTACTTTTTGAAACAGGGTCTCACTAGAAGTCCAGGCTGACCTTAAACTCAGTGATCCTCCTGCCTTAGCCTCCCAAGGGCTGGGAGTAGAGGCACATTGCACTCCTCTCCCCAGCTTCTGCCCTTAACTCTTTCTGCCCTATCTCTATTCATGAAGATCTTCTCTAGCAATTTGTAGAATAATCTACAGACAGTAAATGCTCAGTAACTATTGACTGTGTGCCTGAATCCACAAAGCCCTTCTTCCTAACCATACAGAATAACTGCAGGAATTGCAGAGAAAGTCCCTAAAGCCCATTCTGAACATATTACAGAGTGAAAAACAAGATGCTTGGCTTAACACTTGCAGATCATCACCAATGAGCGTAGCAGCTAATGTTCAATACTATTTAAATAACAATGAGCGATGACTGCTTATGCTTCCTTTCTCTTTTCTCCTTTTTTTTTTTTTTTAATGCTCTTTACTCTATTCCCTGTAAAATAAAATTGTAAGAAGTGGTACACTGGAAGGACACAGGATGTATATATACATAGGCCCCCTACCATGCCCCCCATATATCTACACACACAAAATCTCTATCCTGATGTATTTCATTCCAGAGACAGCAAGACTGACTCTCCCTGGAAAGGATCTGTCCACAGCTCAGATAAACACATGTTTTACAGGTTGGTCTAAGTAGGCCAGAGGTGTGACAAGAACTCTATCCTCCTAGGAAAGAGACACACCTACTCTTCAAGCAATAATTGTCCAGCTTCTGAATGGTAATGGGAGCAAGGATTTGTCTTCTTCCTCTACACTGCTCACCCTTCTTTCACATGAACAAGGCTAACAAAATTGACAGCCCAATGATAAAAGGACTCCACAAGTTATCAATAAGCCATATGCATTAATGATATTTCCTTAATGTTATATATCCAACTCCCACTTAATATACATAAATATACATATATAATAACCTGTCTAGGCTTATATAACAAAAATATTAAAAATAGGCAAATATTGGCCAAACATTCCTCATCTAAAATCTAAAATTCTTTGAAAGCTGACATGATGGTCAAAAATTTCCAGATTTCTAGGATGGCAAAAAAGCTCAGTGGACTGAGTACCTCCTTAGGGAAGTGCAGGGACCAGGGTTCATTCCCTGGCACCACAAGCCGTGTCAAGCCCATGCGTGTTGGCACATGCCTGTAATCCCAGGACTAGGAGGCTAAAAACAGGAGAATCACTACAAGTCCGATCTGTGCAGTGAGACCCTGTAGACCCTGTAGACTAAATACACACATACATACATACACACACAAACACACACACACATCAGATTTTGAAATGCTATGGAATTCAGGTTTTTTCATTACAGATGCTCAACCAATTGATAAAGTCTCTGCAAATACTCCAGGACTCAGTGTCTGAAACATTTCCTGTTCTAAGCATCTCAGAGAAGATACATTCAATCCGTACATGGCCTTAAAAGTCTTTACATGAAAATCAACTGCATGATTACCTGAACCGGATTGACGAATTTTCCTTCGATCTTCATGATGCTAGCAGGTCCTAGGTCATCCGGACTGAGAGAGAAAGTCAATTCAGATTCTCTCTCAATAGGGATCTTCTCCAGTTTAAACTGAATGGTGGTATTGTTCAGGATGTGAAAAGCTGGCAGAAGACAGACGAAATGACAGATTATACACACTAGTAGCTACTTTGTTATTGCTGCTCAAGTGGGGAGCACAAGTGAGTTACTCTTAGACCAGGAGGGTGAATAAGCTTGGCTCCTGGAGTCTTTGAAAGCAAACACTGATGACTAACTACAGACCACACTAACAAGCAGAGGTCAAGATAAACTTAACAGGAGGCAGGGGTGGGACTTGGGGTGGATTGGTTTCATGCTGTAGTTAGCAACTTTAATATATGATTGGTCAATATCACCCCACTACAGAGACTAAATTAAGCATCTCTTAATATCCCGAACTGATTTTCCAAACCACATTGCTCTTCCTTACCAGGCTTTCAACTACAGTTGGGTCCCACTCATTGAATGTAAGCCAGAATCAAGGACCATACAAGGCACTGAGTAAAGAACCTTTACTCCAGCAAAGAAAGGAATCTCTCAGCAAGTACACAAATGAATCAGTGAAGTAACATCTGAGAACCAATAATTTCTTCACCAATAAATTCAGTCATGCCCTAGGTTAGAGTTTAATCTGACTATTGTCAAAGCAAAGATTAAAGGATTGAGCTGTTGAGTTTTAGCTGACTGGATCCAGAAGACAAACAAGAATTTTATTCCGAGAACCCTGAGCCAACCCACTGTAGAAGGCAGCAGAATGCTACAAGAAGAATGTAATATACACACTATATTTTATATTCTGTTTATGTCAATCTCATAGGCTGTCATGGGCTATAATAATTTAAGTGAAAACTATCTATAGCCTAGCACAAGAAAATCAGATATGCTTAACCAAATTAAACAATACTTTAACAGAATTCATCCACTGAAACATCCTTAAATAAGCAGTCACCCAATTTCAAAGAGATAAGACTGAAATCCTTTTGCAAAAAGTCCTTATACTGGGGACATAGCTCAGTAGCAGACTGCCTGCCCAGCACAAATAAGGTCCTGAGTTCAATCTCCAGTACCAAAAAATTATTTCAAAAATATTTACTGAGGACAATCCTAAGAGAAAATATTTTGTTCTTGCTATTTTTTGTTTTGTTTTGATTTTAGCAAATATTTGAACCTCTAAACAAAATGAGACAAAATGTTTATGCTGCTCACCTTGACCTCTGTGCAAAGATTCAAAGAAATCATGGCGTGTGAAGTGAGCCTCCTCCTGACTGTTGACACTGGCAGAACCAGAGGAAGGGCAAAACGTCCGATTTACGTCAGACCCAGCACTTTCTCTGCCTGCCAACTGAGTGCAATTCAGAGAATAGAGCTTAATGTCTTTGATTTCCACCTGCAGACGATCACTTCTCGATTCATCATCTCCTGCCACAAAATTCTGGATGAATATCTGTCCCAAGTGTCCTACCAAGAGCTCAGGACTCCCTGGCTTCCGAGGGATGGAAACAACCGGTGATTCAATGTTTATGTTCAAGATTAGCTTTACAGTGTCCGCATGTGATGATGCCAGGCCAAACCCATAGATCTCATTTTCCTCCAAGACAAAGGGCTCCCGGGTCTTCTTTGGGGTTTCAAAGAGTGACACCATCTCACTGTACTCAGCAGTTTTGGTAGCTAACACAGTGGTGACTTTGGTGGCAGCACTCTTCAGCATGCTTCGAAAGTTTTCCTCCAATTCATCCATGGATAATGTCAACTCCTTCAGGAATTTAGCAGAATGGTTATAATGCAAGGAAGCCATCTTCAAGTTGAGAAAACACTCCTGTTTGGATTTCTCAACAAGCGTGAAACTCAAAGCTTCAGTAAGTGCTGCATCTTCCATTCTGACAAACACAGACTCAAAGTAGCCAATATCACTGATAATATTTTCATAGCCTATGGAATTGCCAATACTGACAACATATTGGTTCTTAGCATTATCTTGTGTCAGATCCATAAGCTGTAAACACCCAAGAGAACCATTCATGTCAAAGGTGCTCCCCATCGAGACATTCACCTTGGTGCCTCCTATACTTGCAGTTGCAATTTTCCTGCCATATTTCTCTCCATTTGCCATTCCCACTGTACGAAGGAGTAGCAAGTTAAGTCTGTGGATTTCTACTGCAACCTCCGTGTTTTGTTCATAAGTAGACTGATACGTTCCTTGTTCTTGAAAGCTTCTTTCAAAATCAGTCATTAAAGGCTGAGGACTCAAATCATCCTTCTCCTTGGGGAAGGATTTTTGAAGAAAGCCAATCAGCTCCACAATTGTCTCTGGGTTGAGGATAATATCCAAATTATTTACCTGTAAGGAAATCACCTGAAGAGTGCTGTCTAAGTTCATTGATGGACACTCTGAACTCACAAACTGATATTCCAATTTAATAAGGGACTCTTGTTCTTTGGTGAGCATTTTCTCAAGAGAAACACTAGTTGCTGATCGGTCATTTGGGGTAGCTACCTCAGCTACACAGGCCACATTAGGTCCAGAGACAGGAGACTGTGCCCTGCTGTCCCGAAGGCTTCCTGTGGGGATATCAAAACTCAGGTTCTTATGTGAGGCCATGAGCAGGTCAAAATCAGCGCCATAGGTCTGCATGGTGTCCACCAGCAGCAAACCGTGGACAGTCAGGGAGACTTCAGCATCATAAGGCCTCTTCACAAAGTGTGCGTTGGTACCAAACACCTTGAGCACAGACATGTAACGGCCGTTGCTCTCCACACCAAGCTGCATACAGTTCACTTTAAATTCAGCCAGGAGGAGCTGCGACTCCACCAGAACCTCACGGGTATGCTGCTCTAGCATCACGATACTCTGCGTGAGGTTCATAACTGAGTCCTGCAAGCTTCCCCGCTGTCCTTCCTGGGGGAAAATCTTCTCTTTAATCAGAGTGTCAGAAGTCCTCATATCTGGGGTGGTCAAGAGAGCAAAACAATTCTTCAGAGCAGATATTTTATCTTCGTTGATGTGGATTTTCAAGTCTGGTAAGTTGCCGGACAGTACAGCCCCTGGGTATTTGGGGTCCGAAGTATAAATCAGCCTGCGCTCTAACTGGAGGTGAACGTTGAATTTCTCCACCACATGCGTGGGGCCGACGTCAGTGTCCTGCACATGCTTCCAGTTGTCCTTCACGCGCCCAACCATGATCTGGAGGTCCATGAACGACAGGGAGTACCTCTCATACATCTTTGTACTCATCAAATGAGCCTGGAGCTGTTCTTCACTAAATTCAACTCCAGAAAAAGGAGGTGTTTTCTCTCCATTACTGCTGCCTGACTCTGGAGGTGGGGTATTGGGAGGGGTGGCGAGCGGGGTCTTATATTCATCATCACTAAACTGGCTCTCTTCACAAGCCGAACCATCCCCACTTTTCCTCCTGGAATCCTCTGCGGACAGAAAAAAGAAGTCTCAAAATACATGTCTGTTATTTGCTTCTTTTTCCCCTCACTGTCACAACGAAGAAGAAAAGTACAGCTTCAATCAACCCCACTTAAAAAAAAAAAAAAAAAATTGATGAAACCCCTAAGCATAAAATTCTGTATTTGCCCTTTATGCAAGGTGAACTTATCTACTAATTTGGAAACCAACACACAGTGCGTTGCTGTCACCATTCCCTCACTCCCCTTCTCTACCTCTTCCGTTCTCAGTGTTCACTCTGTTTTTTGCACCAGAAACATTCTGAAAAAAGAGGCCCCCTCTGACTTGCTCCACACAACAACCCTCGAGCCCAGCTCGGTGAGCAGCAGCTGCTCACTGTGTGATGTTCCACCCACACCTGGCCCTCTCTACAGCCAAATAAAGTAAGAAACCACAAGCATATACTCCTGGGCGCAGTCTGTTTTATCCAAGTAGCAGCACCTTCCATGGTTCTGACCCCTTCCATCGGATCTAGTCATGTAGACAGTCGTGTAGCACCAAACATGCCCCTTCTACTCATGTCCCCATCCTCTTCTCTTTCTGGTTTTCTCATAAAGATAAGGTTGAAACTAGTTAATAACACTTTCTAATTTTATCTACCCCATAAATCCTCTCGTTCTCCTACTTCACCAAATACTGTTTGGGTCTAATTATAGTAATGAAATTACCTTCCTTTTTATACATGCTACATACCACAAACAGGTTAAAGCTCTAACCCTTCAATTAAGTACTAGGAAATAATGCATATTACAACACACAATGTCAAGATATCAAAACATTTCTAAAAATCAATAATTTTTCTACACACCAATAAAGAACTAATTGAAAAAGAAATCATAAAAATAATTTCATGCACAATGCCTTCAAAAAAAATAAAATACTGAGGAATCAACCTTAGCAAGGAGATGAAAGATCTCTACAATGAAAAGAACAGAACAGTGAAGAAAGTAAAGAAAACATTAGAAGATGGAAAGGGCTCCCATGTTCATGGATCAAGAGAATTAGTATTACTAAAATGGCTATATTGCCGAAAATGGTCTATGGATTCAATGCAATCCCTACCAAAATTCCAATGACATGTCTTCTTTCACAGAACTAGAAAAACTAAAATTCACGTGGAAATACAAAAGACTTAGATGTCCATCAACTAACAGGTAAGCAAATGGATAAACACAACATGGTACATCTACATAATGAACTTATTATTCAGCCAGAAAAAGGAATGACATTTTGATGTACGCTGCAATGTGGATAAATATCATGCTAAATAAAAGGCCAGGCATAAAGCACTATGTTCTTTCATCGTAGTCATACAAAATGTTGGAACAGGCAAGTCCATACCAACAGAAGAGAAATTGGGAGATGCCAGAAATACGAGAAGGAAAATATGACCAATGAATATCAACGAGTTTGAAGTTTCTCTTTAGGAGATGAGAATGTTCTGGAATTAAGAAGTAGTGATAATTGCATAATTCTACCAATAAGCCAAATATAACTAAACTGCATGTTTCAAAATGTGAATTATAAAATCCAGCGAGATAGCTCAGCAGACTAAAGCACCTGGTTAGGGAAATGCAGGGACCAGGGGTTCTATCACCAGCACCACATGAGGAAGTGCTGCCCCCAGGGCGTGCTGAGATGATGACTGAGACTGGGCATGGTGGTGCATACCGATAATCTCAGTGCTTGAGAGGCTGAAAATAGGAGGATCACTACAAATCCTACCTGGGTAGTGTAAGACACTATAGACCCTGTACTAAATATAGTAAAAAATAAAATATGAATTATAATCCAATAAAGTTATAGTTTAAAAAATAACAGATGGGCAGGTATGATGATAAACACCAGAAATCCCAGCAGTTAGGAGGCTGAGACAGGAGGATTGTCATGAGTTCAAGCCCACATGAGGTATGCGAAACCCTAACAACAAAATAAAACAGGGCCCGGCGGGATGGCTCAGTGGTCTAAAGCGCCTGCTTGGGAAAGCTTGAGCGGCTTCAGGGACCGCGGTTCGATCCCCGGCACCACATGCTGCACGAGCCCTGCCCTCGGGGTAGGCTGAGCCAGCCATAAAAATGAGTGAATAAACAAACAAAGGTTCTGAAACAAAAATAAAAATAAAAAATTCTTTAAAAAAAAATTTTTAAAAAATAAATAAAACAAAAGCAACAGATAGAACTAGAGCAGAGGAGTTTGCTGGCAGTGACTTCCAATTAAGAAGGCAAACAGGGAGCCGGGCGTGGTGGCGCACGCCTGTAATCCCAGCACTCGGGAAGCTGAGGCAGGAGGATCGGTGCAAGTTTGAGACCAGCCTGAGCTACAAAAGTAAGCTCAAGGCCAGCCTCAACTGCATAACGAGACCCTGTCTCAAAAAGACAAAAAAATAAAAAGAAGGCAAACACGGGTACCAAGTGTCCAGAGAAAAGGGATGAGTCCTAAGCCAGAGCTTGCTGAAATAAGAAACCTGGGAAACTTTTCATCTCTTTAATGCTGATGGGCCCAGGACCAGCAATATCAAGGAACTGAAGGTGGCCATGAGAGCCCTGGGCTTAAACCCAAGACAGAAGACACAAGAAAATACAAGCAAACTGCTAAGGAGGGGACAGGGAAATGAATATTAGTGACTTTTTTTGAACTATGAAGATTCAGAAAATACTTGAGAAAAATACCAAGGAAGAAATCCTAAAGGCTTCCAAGCTCTTCAATGAAACTGGGAAGACAAAGAGGTATGTGAAAAGATAATAAATAAAGAGCTGCAGGAAATGATGAAGAAGCTGATTATGGAAGGAGACAGACATGGAGATGGGGGTGGGGGTGGGGCGGGGATAGGGTTGGGAACGGGAACAGGAACGGGGACGGGGACAGGGACGGGGACAGAGACAGAGGTGGAGACAGAGATGGAGATGGAGATGGAGATGGAGACAGAGACAGAGATAGAGAGGCAAGGGAGCAAGAGCTCCCCCACAAGAGCACCTACTAAAGTTAGCATCTTCTTTCCTGCTGCAAGCACACATCAGCCAATTTAGTGCCTGCCACAGGTGATATCTGGCTTTTGAAGCCAGGCATGGTGGCTCACGCCTGTAATTTCAGCACTTGGGAGGCTGAGGCAAGAGAATCCGTGCGAGTTTGAGACCAGCCCAGGCTACAAAAGTGAGCTCAAGGCCAGCCTGAACTGCAGAGTGAGACCCTGTCTCAAAAAGACAAAAAAAAAAAAAAAAAACTCCGTTTTCACCACTTTCCTTTATAACTTCTGCCATGACCCTGCATCTAATTTGGACTTCTGGAGATACCATTTTAATATTAAAGTGATTTATAAAATGAAAAAGTAATAGATAACTCTGAAGTTTTAAATGATATATTCACATCAATATTTATATTATTTGGTTGGAGATGTCACTTAGGGCTAAGCACTTGACAAGCATATGTGACAAGGCTGTGGGTTTGAATGCCAACACAACGTAATGTTAATGTAGGGTATCACAGCACAGCACAGCATGTTACATAGCCTCTTCCTAAGCTTTACTTAGAACAGTCTGAGATATGTCTTTGTTCCTTCACACTGGCACTGTACCTTGGGTATTTGTCAACAGCATTCTTCCTAGATCCACAACAACTAATACAGGATTCTTGAACTTGAAGTCATCAGGAAATATCACCTGAGGGGCAGAAATATCCAGCCGCACAGTCCAGCGCTTACTTTCCTCCTGTGAGAACAAATGGCCTCAGTCACATCACTGCTAGCCATGACTGCGCAGCTGCACAGCTCTATGGTGGCACTTGAGCATTCCTGCAGCCCCAGCCAAGGCCACAGAGTGTCATGGTGTTCCTCGGGACTAAAGCCTAGGATTTCCGAGCAAAGTGTATCAAAATGACTCAGGATTGGAGATGTCACTACAAGCAAATGTTGGCAGTGGAGAAAAAAAACAGCAAAGTACTGATTTGACGGGTTATTTGTGCTCTGATGAAGCCATGGTTTAAGAAAAATTTTGCAAGGCTTACAGCTGATCAAATAGCTCAGCAGATTAAAGTGCCTGCAAATAGGCACAGAAGTTGGGGGTTTGATCTCCCAGCCTACCATGCTGGCCCCAACCCCAAAGTACACTGAGACAGCAGTTGAGACTGCGAGTGGTAGCACATGCCTGTAACCCCAGATTTTGAGGGCTGGGGAGATAGCTCAAGAGCACAAGTGCCTGCCTGACAAGTGCAAGGTCCTGAGTTCAATCCCTGGTTCCACATAAAAATATGCAATCCAAGCTCTTGGGAGGCTGTAAAGAGGGGGATCACTACAAGTCTGATCTAGTAGTGAGACGTTGAACACCCTGTAGACCCTTCTCTAAAAATACAAAATAATAATAATAATAATAATTTATAAGGCTTCATTCCTTAAAATATTATGGAAATTATGAAATTCAAATAAATATAAAAATCCCAATGCTTTTACTTACTCACTGATATTAATAACATGAACTCTCATGCCAAAATATAATGTGCTTTCAGGTTTGAAATATAAGTAAACACTAACTCAGCAATCAATCAACTGGGCTGGGGAGATAGCTCAGCAGAATAAGTACTTACCTGGCAAGCACAAGGATCTGAGTTCAATCCCCAGTTCCAAATAATAATAATAATAATAATAATAATAATAATAATAATAATAATCTGTAAACTGCTCTTCCTTCCAACTAAACATTAGCCTAAAGTGTATCTACATAAAAGCTAATTTACATAAATGCTATTAGAAAGAATCCTCCATTGTCTAAGATAACAAGAGGATACTAACAAACTTCTGTCAAAATAGACACAAAACACCAAGACTCCACCCTTACCGCAAAGAGGTCCTGCCCGTCCCACCCACTGCCCCAGATCTGCCACCCTAGGGTGCCTCCTGGCTCTTGCTGTCTAGGGTGCCTTCACATCAGCAGGTCACCCAACATCACAAAGCAAACATCACACTCAGGAATAGAAGACGGGCATTATTCTATGTCTGTATTCTAACAACAGATAAGTAATGAGAAGAAGATTGGAAGTGAAATAGTCACAGAATCTCAAGTCTGGAAAATGGAAAAAAAAGATGAGTCTTGAAAA
Source organism: Myocastor coypus (assembly GCA_004027025.1). NCBI lineage: Eukaryota > Metazoa > Chordata > Mammalia > Rodentia > Myocastoridae > Myocastor > Myocastor coypus. Next base: position 54,153 of record PVJA010007780.1, read on the forward strand.
TATTCCCAGATTAATACCTGGAAGATATAGCATCTAGTGACATTATAGGTTTTTATAAAATTAAACTTTGGGCCACACATGGTGACTCACACCTGTAACCCCAGCACCCAGGAGGATAGCTTAGAGTCCAAGGTGAGCTGAGGCAAAATGTAAGTTCAAGGCTGGCCTAAACTACACACCAAGACCTTGTCACAAAAAAAAAAAAAAAGAGACAGACAGACAGACAGACAAAACCTTCAGTGTGAAAGACATGGTATTTTCATTTTATGGTAACTGAGACAGATTTATACTTTCAAGTCACTTCATCAGTATAATTGATAAAGTAAGCCAACTGAAAGAAGGTAACCAACTTGTCAAAAAAAAAAAAAAATGCTGACTTCCTGTCCCCCCTACAACAGTGTTATATGCAATCACTTACAATAAAATCCCCCACTAGTAAGCGATCAAGAGTCTGTCGGATTTCTGCCTTGGTCTGCATTTTCAACTTGTTGTACTGTCTTCGGGCAGCTTCAGCTACTCTCAGTTCAAGTTCTGACTGATAACCGAACCCTGCAAGATTGAAAAAACACAGAAAAGTCAGAATTTCCAGATGGCTGGGTAGATACAATGCTGCAGTGTCTCTATGCTCACTAAGAATTCCCAGCAAAGCCAAAACATAACTCCTTGCTTAACCTGGTATGACGCAGGAACAAGGCAAACATGGGAAGGGGCAGGCATGAGGACAGAGGAGGCAATAAAGGAAGGGTCCCTAAGCCATTAACTTTTAGAACCATTTCCTGAAACTTCCAAACTACCACATTTCAAAATCCTCATAAAACGAGATACTAAGGGGCTGGGGAGATAGCTCTGTGGCACAAGTGCCAGCCTGGCACGTACAAGGTCATGAGTTCAAACTGTGGTTCCACCAAAAAAAAAAAAAAAAAAAAAAAAAAAAAAAAAAAAAAAAAAAAAAAAAAAAAAAAAAAAAAAAAAAAAAAAAAAAAAAAAAAAAAAAAAAAAAAAAAAAAAAAAAAAAAAAAAAAAAAAGACACTAAATTGAAAGAAAAGAATGCAAGCTCTGTTAGTAACAGAGCAGAGAAGCAACAATATCTATGCCTACTGTTTACACTGAAAAGTCTCAAAAATTGAGCAAAAAACTGAAAGGACAGCCAGGGTCCAATATCCAGCGCACCTTGGCACAAGCTAAAATGTTGATTGAGACTGGGTGTAGTGGTGCACGCCTATAATCCCAGCACTTGGGAAGCTGAAAACAGGAATCACTATGAGTGCAATATATGTAGTGAGACCTTGCAGACTACATGGACCCTATTTAAATACCTATTTAAGCCGGGCGTGGTGGCTCACACCTGCAATCCCAGCACTTGGGAGGCTGAGGCAGGAGGATTGGCTCGAGTTTGAGACCAGCCTGGGATACAAAGTGAGCTCAAGGCCAGCCTCAACTGCATAGCAAGACCCTGTCTCAAAAAAGCCAAAAAAGCCAAAAAAAAAAAAAAAAAAAAAAAAAAAAAAAAAAAAAAAAAAAAAAAAAAAAAAAAAAAAAAAAAAAAAAAAAAAAAAAAAAAAAAAAAAAAAAAAAAAAAAAAAAAAAAAAAAAAAATATATATATATATATATATATATTTTTTTTTTTTTTTAAACTAAACTAAAAAGCCTTCTTCATTATAAATAAACAAATACATGCAGGAAAATCCCTGTCAATGAAGTACTTTTGCTATGCCTACTATCTCAAATCTTTTTTGAGAACAAAGGGAAGCATAAATAAATTAGTGATATTTAGACCTTTACAATAGAAAATGCTTGTGGGGCTGGGGAGATAGCTCCGTGGCACAAGTGCCTGCCTGGCAAGTGCAAGGTCGTGAGTTTGAACCCCAGTCCCACCATAAATAAATAGATAGATAGACAGATAGATAGATAGATAAATACAATAGAGAATGCTTTACCAAGCCAGTAAAAAAGACCACTGATCCTGTCATGCAGAAGGACATTCCTGAACATCCTTCCTCAGTTTCCTGGTCTCGAGTACCCTACAGAGCCAAGGAATCTGCCAACCTAATGGAATGAGAAATATGAAGGGAAAAAAAAGGGCAAAGGGAAGCAAACATATGGACAGACACTGATCTCTCCAGAAAAGGAGGCCATCCATAGGACCCTGATTCCATAACTACAGACGGCCCAATCCGCTTACTATGCAGGCCTTTGCTACCTCTGCTGGATCACTGGAATATATAATAGCCTTGTCCAGAGCACCCAAAATAAAAATGTTTTTAATAAGTAACATGGGATCAAACAAAACAAAAAAGTTAACCTGAGGTATGAACCTTTCCCTTGTAGAAAAAGTCTGCTACTTTTTTAATAGCCTGGGGGTTATATATGATGTTCAAGGGTCTCGTGCTGACATTTAGCCGCCTCTCAAAATGGCTGTGCACCGGATTTCTCTCATACAGCATCTCAAACACTGGGTCATCTGAGTCTGCAGCTAGAGAAAGAACAGAGAAAGAAAATGGAACACAGCAAAAACAATCGCTTTATTCTTAATAAACCTATGAAGAATTCTGCAGGGGGAGGTAAGGGGGAGAGATTTTCTAAATTATTTTCCAACCAGCCCACAGTTACACACATTTGGAAGAGCGCTGTCAGTACTGACTCCTTAATTTTCAACAGAAATCATGACAACATGGCTACACCTGCTGTAACCAAGGCCCCAGAGGCCTTGCAACACTGCCCCAGGTACAACTAACTGAGTTAATGCCCCACACAAATCCACATGGCGAAGCATTGTGCTGAGAACAGAGAACACCTCTCTCTTCTCCTGGAAGACTAGCAATCTGCAAAGATGATGTTTTTAAAGGCAAGTTTTAAGAATGTATAACAAATTACCAGGGTATTGATTGCTTCTGTCTGTTGATGTGGCTTGGAGACCAAAAGACTGAGAGACTCTGCCAACTTCTTTTTGCTGTTAAACACACATGTACAAATGCATCAGCATCATTAGACCACAATTTGCCAACCTCCTAGCTACATGAGCCAAGCCCCTGTGGTACACACTGGTTAGGGAAGACCCCAGAAGAGGACACATAGCTGTTCCCATAGTCAGAAGAGAATCCACAAGTCACCACACACTCACGCACCTCTCGCCCTTTAGCAATACTCTCTTGCTACTAGAAATTTACTTCCTACTGGATTATTGAGTACTCACAGGCTTCTTCAGCCTTATGCCTTTTTCCAAACCTAGCAAACCCAAATCTTGCCCCCTGTGCTGACTGTACTCAGTACCTGGTACTCAGTACATCCAATGAGTGATTGCTAAATGAATATTAAACATGTTTCGCTTCTCAAGCTTGATATATGCCTCCTCACCTTGTCCACAGCCATTTTCTACAACCCAAAAGGAGTTATAGACCAGAGGGTAAATGGCTATATATTCAAAAATTTGGAACATACTGCAGCCAGTGTGGTAAGATCAAATATCCTAATATACCCTATTGTATATAAGAATTACTCGGCCGGGATGGTGGCGCACGCCTATAATCCCAGCACTTGGGAGGCTAAGGCAGGAGGATCGGTGTGAGTTCGAGACCAGCCTGGGCTACAAAAGTGAGCGCAAGGCCAGTCTGAACTGCATAGTGAGACCCTGTCTCAAAAAAAAAAAAAAAAAAAAAAAAAAAGAATTACTCATAAATGGAGAACCTGAGATGGCTCTCTTTCAGAGTCAAGGAGTGATGGAATTTCTTGTTAGTGGGTCAGTATAAATGTAATGACTACCAGATAGGAAGGAAATATAAAGATTGACCTTGAAATGTAAAAAATAGTGGTATTTATGGCACTTTCTTCCAAAACACAGCAAACTATTCCATGGTATGTACTCCATGGAGTAGGGCTAAGAAAGCATAGCTGTCTCACCAATGGCCTCTCTAAAATTGCAATAACTCAGGGCCAGGGAGATAGCTCAGGGGCACAAGTACCTGCCTGGCAAGTGCCAGGTTCTGAGTTCGATCCCTGTTCCACAGGACAAAAAAAAAAAAAATGCAATAACTCAGCTAGCCATCCTCATCTATCGCAAGATGCTCAAATATCAGAAAAGAATCAGGCCAATGTTACTTACCATTTGCCTAAAACAGAGCACAGCTAACAACACCCTAGCTAAATCTGCCTCATGACAGTAGTACATACCGGATTAGGAAAGACCAGAAGAGGAAACATAGTTCCTTCTGTAGCTAGGTCGCGCAGGAACAGTCCACCCAACCGGACTAAAAGCAAGGAGGAATTTCTTCGAGGAAGAGATTCTGCTAGCAGTTTTACATCTACAAAACACACATGTAAGAGTTAATATTATGTCATAGCCTAACATGTTTCTATAAATATTAAGTATAGTATTTTATGAAGTACTTTAGATACTATAAATGATTTTCCATGAAATTAGACCCAAAATAACCCCCCAGCCTATATATCTACTTACACAAATAAAGAACTTTTTATTTCAGGTTTCCCAGCAACATTAACCTTAAACTGAGCCTTTCGTTTAACTTCAAACAAAAAAAATCTGCTTTTTCAACTAAATTTCTTAAGCTACTGAGGCATTTCATACTGTTATGATGCCAGGTGTGGCAGGACACATCTGCAATTTCAGCTCTCGGAAGGCTGAGGCAGGAGGATCACTGTGAGTTTGAGACCAGCCTGGGCTATAAAGAAATAAAGCCATCCTGAACTGCATAGCAAAACTGTCTCAAAAAGACAAAAATAATAATAATGATGATAACTGAAAAACTACTGGCAGATATCCAAACCACTGAGTATTTATCTATACATCCTTAATTCAAAGTTCCAAAAAGCACTCAAATACATGTGATCCTCGACATGTTGTTCATAGACTTTGTATGTACACCTTTATCTACTTACCAAAATATATCTGTAACCCCAAAGTCAATACTTGCACCTTCTTGGTCACTTAGGCAGAGCCACAAAAAACAGCCATCCAATGTGCCCGCTCCTAGCCAAGCTCAAACAGGACAGACTCTGCCTCCTGTGCGAGCCCCCACGCTGCAAGTAGCATGCTTTTTCTGTTCTACCTGGAGCTCCTTGCTTTGCCTTTTCTTTATTCTTCATTCATGATCTTGCTATTTAAAATGGTCACATAGGCTGGGGATGCAGCTCAGGGGAAGAGCTGGTGCCTAGCCTGCAAACAAATTAAACAGCCAAGCATAGTGCTAAAGTGCTGCGCTCTGTTCATAAGCATGGGAAGGCTGTTATGTACTTTACATCAAAAGTTACAATAGAGAAGCTTTGTTTGGGTATAAATTATACTGCTGTAAGATTAAGAATGTTCATTAACAGCACATACAGGAGACTGGTGAGATGGTTCAGTGCTCTAAAGCGCCTGCTTAGGCAAGCTTAGGTAACCACAGGAACCATACTTCCATCCCCAGCACCACATGCAGCGCCAGCCCCACACCAGGGCATGCTGAGCAACAGCACATATACATCCAAACACACACCTTCAAGTCTATCTTAAAAAAAAAATCCTTCTCTACCTTTAAAGGGAGGACCTTCTGGTTAGCTCAGTGGTTTAAGCATTTGTGCTGGCAATCCCAGCGAGGCACAGGGGAAGGCAGTTTGATCCCCAGACCCACCCTTACGAGAGCCTGAGCCAAAAAAAAAAAAAAAATCCTTCACATACATCTTTTAATTTTTATAATGGGGGGCTAGCTTTAGAAGCCCATATACTAAATTTTTATAACAGGAACTGACCCTAGGGTCACATGCACGATAAGCAAACACCCTACAGCCAAGCTGCATTTCCAGCCCTTTTAAAAAATTTTTTTGATATGTAGTCTCATTATGTTTTCTGGAACTTGCAATTCTCTTGCTTCAGCCTTCTGAGTAGACAGGGCTACAGACACATACCATTACCTCAAGGTTAAAGATACCTTTAAACACAAACTCATAAAAAAGAAAAGGCTACATATGAACCAACTGAGAATAACAGGCTCAGAGGCTCACAAGCCTCCAACTCGGAACTTCCCTTAGGAGCAATGGTTCGGTCTGTCTGTGATGACTTGCTGGACTGTAACCACCACAAATAATGGGAATCACCCCAACCCTAGCACCTAGGAGGAAGCAGCAGCAACTGGTTCTTCTGGGCCAGTACCTGAGAACTCGAGCTGCATGAAGGCACTTTCGTTCATCTGAGCAGTCTCTTGCTCCTTGTGGAGCAGAGTCACTGTACCGCGCTGCAGCTGCACATTCAGTTTGGCAAAGACGTGATCTCGCTTCGTGTATGTGTTCATACACGAGGCATCTGCAGTGGGGTCAAAAAACTCCTCAGTGCCTACATGATAAAGAAGAACAGGCTTTAAGAAAACTCATAGAAAGATATAAAAAAGCATAACCAAGACAGCAATCGACTCTATTTAACACTTTACTCTTCATTAGGGAAGGAACTCAAGGAACTGGACAACTACTCTACTAGTTAATGTAAAACAACCTTAACTGTTTTAGAAGGGCTCCTACCAGTGTATCAGGAGAGGCGGCACCTGATTCACAGTACAGTACAGTATCAGGGAGCGCTGTCCTGCACGGTGAAGTAGCCTGTCTGGGTTGCCCAGGACAATACAGACCAACCACATGTGGCTAGGAGCACTTGTGATACAGGTGGCTAGTGGAGCTAAGAAACTGACTTCTCACCTCTATTTAACTATAACTAACCTAAACAGCCATTTGTGGCTGCAGCTCTTGTAAGAGAAAATGCCAGGTCCCAAGAGCTCCCCTAGGCTGGTGTTCAAGCTCTGGGGTTTCTCACTTAAATAGGTGAACACACTTTAGTTCTCCAACAGCTGCCACTCCCATCTACTCAAAACTGTCCCAGTGTTTATTTGTAGTCATGGATTTGCACATGAGACCTCTCCCAAAACATTACTTGTCTGTTTCTGCTCAACAAAAAAACAACCATTTTCCAATGTTTCTGGACTATGAGGACCAGGTGCGGTGGCACACACCTGTAATGCCAGCACTGGGGAGGCTAAAGCAAGAGGATCACTGAGAGTTTGAGGTCAGTGTGGGCTCCATAGTGAGTTCAAGGCCAGCCTGGACTACACAGCAAGACTTTGCCTCACCAAACCCAAAAAAAATAAAAACAAAAAGACCAAGCCCATAGCACAGCCCAAGTTTTATGAATCAGGAGTCTCGCTTTGCGATGGCAGACAGGTACGTGCAGGCGGGCGCCCAGCATACCCAGGATCTCCTCAGGGGTCCATTGCTCCTGCTGCTCTGGGGGGAGTCCCTCCATGGCTTTGCCCTCGGGGGTCTGCTGTCCATACCAGCCGCCCCAGCCGGGGAACCAGGACTGAAGGTACTGCAGCATGCCGCTGCCTCCACCGCCATCTGGGTCCCCAGGATGCTCTCCTGGAGAATCGAACTGAGGCTCCCGCAGACTCTGCAAACACAGTGAGCACGAGTGGTCACCTCGGACAGCGGCAACCAGTGCTGTGCCGCCCAGCGCCATCTGAGCCACACAGAAGGGAAAGTACTAGGAGTGCACTGCCCCAAAGACAAAGCTAGAGGACCTCTTACCTCTGCTAGCTCTTCTTGCTTATAAAAGCGATCATGAACCAGTTCACGCAAAATCTTCAACTCCTCAAAGCTCTGCTCATCCTCGATCCGACGCATTTCCTCCTGTTTCAGTGAAAGTGAGACAAACCAAAGAAGACCCTATAGCTCCAGAGGACCTGGACACCTCACAAATGACTACAGGTACCACGAGGGAACCTACTGGCCCCAACACTTCTGAGGAGGACCAAGAAATGGGAAACAGCTGAGTCCCTGACTACTATTTCTGGTTTAATCCAGCAGAATCTACCTGGCCTCAAGAATAGCCCTACCAAGCTTCACAGCTTCTATGACTAATGGAAAGTCAAGTTGAACGCTACTTCATTTTCTGTGCTGCTGTGATATCCTATGCTGTGCTGAGCATGATGCGACACTTCCCACACCTGTGTTCATTGGCCAGAGGGGACACGGGAGTCATCACTCTTCCCACCTTCAAGTGTGGACCACGTTTGCACAGCAAGGTGGCAGGCCCTGGCACCTCCATGTGGTGTACGAGCAACAGCATGATTGCTTTCACTCGTCTTGTACTTGGCAGTGAGAGGCAACGGTAGCCAGCAACATGATAACGGATAGCCAGCCAGCCTATGCCGGAGTGCTAGGCACAGCTCAGCGGCCACACACACCAGACCCTAAGTAAGATCTCCAGCACCTCCAGAAAAGTTAGCTACCAGTACCTTGAACTGTTTCTTATTCCTTAACATTAACAAAAAGGAGGTTACATTTATGTGCCCATGTCAGGGAAAATTCATAGGTTTATCCAGCTCCCTTCAAATTTGTCTGCACCTTCCAGAAAATCAAGCAAAACAAAAACATCTGTTTTATTCCACCCTCTTCATAAGGTTCCTACATCACCACACCAGACACTGATAAAGAAAGCATTGACCTAGTAGGGAGGCCACAGCCAAAGCCTAGCAGGGTACCAGCAGGATGGAGTGACGCTGTGGTTGCCACATGGGGGTATCAAAGGAAAAGCCATGCTCCTCTTGTCTTGTTAAAGTCTACTGAAGAAATGGTCCATCAAACAATAGTACCTAGCCTGAAATACTAGACATGGCCTCACCTGATATCACAAAGCCTGAGGTACACAAAAGCAAAATGCATCAAGGAACACAGCACTGCCAATACCTTCTCTTCACAGATAACAAGGCAGGCAGACCAGGGACAGAAGGCATCGCCAGCCAGAACCCTGCACAGGTTATGGAGCCTCTCGTCCACAGGTGCTGACAGGTAAGCTTGCCTTCACCACCTACAGCACCCTTCTGCCAGACCTTGCCTCCACCACCAACACCGAAGGAAGAAAAAAAGAGTTATAAGTAGGCTACCTGAGGTCACCAGGACTGCAGACAACACAGGCCCAAGGCCACAGGGATCAGTTACAGACCTCAGGAAAGGAAAGATGAAGAAAGTGGTGACCTAGTGGGGGGAGAGGCCACAGCCTAGCAAGGTACCAGCAGGATGGAGTGATGCCCTGGTTATCACACAGCGGGTGCCAGAGGGAAAGCAATGGTCCTCTTTTCTTGGAAAAGCCTACTGAAGGTATGTCAGAAAAAGATAGGCCTAGGATCAGGTTCTCAATAACTTCTTCAGAGGAATGCAGGGAGGGTTGTGGGCACAAAGGTCTAGCAGGACCATGGCCACCTCCCCTCCCTCCTGCCTGGCCATCTGCTTATTTGCCTTCACAGATCCCATTTCCTCCTGCCTTAGCTTATGGACGAAAAGAAGAAACACAAAGCAACAGTCCTCTCACCTTGTCATCTGCAGAAAGTAAGACTCCTTTCAACTTGCTAAAGTATCTGTCCGTGTAAAATACAGCATCTCGGGCACGTTGCAACAGGAAGTCCCAGGTACAGCGCTTCCGCAGCTCTCTGATCTCGTACAAGTTCGCATTCAGAGCAAAATACCACCACTCCCGGCAGCTGAAAGAGTCCATAACAATGGATCACTTCTTACAATGAAGCAACCACGATGCCACTAGCCCAGGGCAACCCACACACTACCACTTCTTCTAGACAATTTCTCTCTTATCTGCCGTCAGTTTATGTCCAGGCTCATTTGAATATGAAGCTAAACCAAATTTGCAGGACAGTAAACCTGCTACTAAAGAACACTGAGTAACAGATCCCCAACATATATATATATATATATATCAATAATAACAGTACTCCACTGGCTTGTACCACCAGAGTTAGTGGTACTACTGAGAAAAAACCAAGTATTGTCAGTGAAGCAAACATCACCCTTCCAAACTATCAAGAACTTGCCCACTAAAGATTTTAAACTGAAGCTCCATGATGCAGTGCCTGCCCAGGATAACTAAGCCATAGGTTCCAGCTAGGGGGGAAAAAGTTTCAGTTGAGTATCTAGGAAAATACACGGAAATACACAGGATCTTTACAAAGTTTTAATGTATTAGGTTGGTCAAGTTTCTCACTATGACACAAAAGAGAGTTTATTTTTGTTGTGGAAGTTACAAAGTGCAGGGTAATGGACATAAGTTAACCAGACAGCCTGGAGGGAAAGACATTTGGGCTGGGGAAATAGCTCAGCAGCATAAGCTGGCAAGCGCATGGTCCTGAGTTGGATCCCCAGGATCTAAATTAATTAATTAATTAATTAATTGAAAATAGATAAAACAAAAAGCAGAATCAAGCCAGGCCTAGTGGTGCATGCCTGCTACCCCAGCTCTGGGGAGGCTGAACAGGACTACCATGAGCCATGAGTTCAAGGCCAGCCTGGGCTACATAGTGAATTCAAAGCTATCCTGAACTACAGAGCAAGACCTTATCTCAAAAATAAAAATTAAAAATAGCAGGATAGCCGGGCGTGGTGGCACACGCCTGTAATCCCAGCACTTGGGAGGCTGAGGCAGGAGAATTGGTGCGAGTTCGAGATCAGCCGGGGCTACAAAAGTGAGCTCAAGGCCAGCCTGAACTGCACAGCGAGACCCTGTCTCAAAAAAGACAAAAAAAAAAAAAAAAATAGCAGGATCAGAGATGGGGCTATAGCTCAGTGGTGCAGCACTTGCCTAACATGTGCAAGGCACCAATAAGAAAAGAGAAAAAAAGGTTCAAAGAATGTTACAGGAGGGCCTGCCAAATAGCTCAGCAGATTAAAGCATCCGTGAACAGGAGCAGGGGCCAGGCGTTCTATCCCCAAGCCTGCTATGTCGGCCCCACCTCCAGGGCACACTGAGACTTTGCAATTGAGACTGGGTGTTGTAGTGTGTACCTATAATCCCAGCTCTTGGGAGACTGTAAACAGGTGGATCACTACAAGTCTGATCTAGTAGTGAGACCCTGAATACCCTGTAGACCCTTCCCTAAAATACAAAAGAAAAGAATATTACAGAGCATTCAACATATACCAGACATCATCAAATGAACATCAGTCTCTCTGCCAAATTAGACCAAGAGGATCTAATGAATCTCACCATACTAGATCTAAAGTAAACTTTAATTGAATAAATATACAGTAAGAATGTCAATAATAATAGGAATGACATTTTAAGGAACAGAAAAACCAAACACACTTTTACCTCTATGTGTAAAGGATAATGAGGCATTATTTCCAATCTGTATTTTCTGAAAAACAGGACATGCTAGAAAATGTGCCCAACACGCATAAAGCCGTATTACCTCTTAGACAGTGCCACTTTTGGTTTCCACTTCCGGAACTTCACCTGCCTCTCCTTCCGTTCCAGCTCCTTCAGGAATTCCATGATCTGCCTGTATTGTAGCTTTTTGTTAGAGATTGAGAGTACTAGGTTAGAACAGATTTGCTTCTTTTACTCAGTTAATACCTGCACCCAAAAAGAACAGTTCATACTAGTGAATCCAGTGACCTAAAACCCAGTGCACTGAGGGTACGTTCCTCTGACCAGGGACAGTTTGTATTTACTGAATTTCTTGAATACTTTGCTCAATATTTAACACTAAGTGAAAGCTCACTTGAGACGAAGCCAAGTAGTTATAACAGAAAGTGGATCTCGTGTATAACCCAGCTCTGATCTGGAGGCAGTCGAGCTCACAGGCGAGCACGTTCCTTCCTGCTGAAGATGCCCGCCGTCTGCAGCTGCTATGAATGTGTTCCCTTCCCCGCCAGCTGCTGGCCTGACAGTACCTGAGAAAGCTTCAAGGGAATGGTCTCCAGCTGAATGTCACACTCAATCCGGGGACTGTGCCGGGACCGCAGAGGCTCCTTGGAGCAGTTTCTCTTCAAGAGCGCGGAGGTGCACACAGGCTCCAGGATGTAGTGGTGGCTGCGGCTCTCCATGCTCTTTGCCATGGCCTCCTGCACATCAAGAACACTGCTCTGCTCAGACTGGCCTTCCTCTTGTTCCTGGAGCTGAGCTCCAGGATGTGTCCTAAGAATAAATTTACCTAACCTAGAGTGTGTGATGGCAGAACCCAAACACAGTCTAAAATTGCATCCCAAAGCTCCCTAGTATTTTAAAACATTCTATTTCTCCATAGGTAACACACTGGCATGGTTTAAAATTAAAAGGACGCCCTCACTTTGGCAACATATGTGCTGAAATTTAAAAGGTAGAAAGGACAAAATGTGTCTTTCCTGCCCTACTCACTTACCCTCCCCCCTGGGAGACCGAACGGGCCACCTGGCTCCCGGGTCTTCCACAGAAACAGTATGTGTACCTCACCCAGCATATCTACTAAGTGCTGTTTTCTTATACAGATGCTACAAAAGCTGCCTGCCTTCTATGCTTAAAACCTTACTACTATAGCTTAGAGACTGTTACATATTTATTCATCATAAAGATCTGTCCCTTTATTCTAAATAGCTATGTAATACTCTACTCTGAGGCAACAGTATTTATTTTTAAAAGAATTAGCAAAATCAATACCATTTTGCACAACAGCTTGCAAGCCAAAGATAAAGATAACCTTGGGCAGAGGAAAAATGAGTCATTTTCCCCCATTTCTCTTAAACCACCCACAATTTTTTTTATAAAAAGATCAAACTAAACTATTTTTTATCCTCTGCAAATAGTAACACTTTATAGCTGATGACTTGTAACTTTTTAAGTATCTCTTAGGGGAATGCCACCATTCAACATGCAACACAGTAAGAGAGCTCCTCTTGGCCAGGTCTGGTGGCACTCGCTTATGATGCCAGCACTCAGAAGGTTGAGGCAGAAGGGTTGCCATGAGTTCAAGGCTAGCCTAGGCTACACATTGAGTTTAAGACCAGGCTGCACTACACAGCGAGACACTGAGAAAGAAAGAAAAGAAAAGAAAGAAAGAAAGAGAGAAAGAGAGAAAGAAAGAAAGAAAGAAAGAAAGAGAGAGAGAGAGAAGGGAAAGAGGGAGGAAGGAAGGAAGGAAGGGAGGGAGGGAGGGAGGAAGAAGAAAGGAAAGGAAAGGAAAGGAAAGGAAAGGAAAGGAAAGGAAAGGAAAGGAA